>OY747718.1:29838888-29988888 GCA_963556495.2 Valencia hispanica | reverse complement strand
CTACCATTTGTAATCCAAATATTGACTAAACTCATTTCAATGTTTTCCCCCCACCTGTTTGTTCCAGAGGCTGATAGGCCCTGATGGCATGTCCATGGTCAATGGGACGACAGGAGTCCATGGCGAGGAATACTGGACAGATGGGGGTACAATGTCCGTGTCTCAAGTTAGGCCCTCGTCCCCTCAGACCCAGGCACAAGGCCAGTCCCAGAGACAGGTCAGCGACGTTTACTCCAACACCCTCCCTGTCCGTAGGCCTGCTCCAGCCAAAAATAAAAACCCAGTGGGTAAGCTACCATGACACACCTTGGATTGTATCCTACTGTCATTGTTCTGTGAAAATTAAGCAAGGAGTACAAAAATGTTTGACAACCAACTATTTTTTCTTACTTTATTTATTACTTATACTATATATTATTTGTAATGTTGTGTCACTAGTAAATTGTCATGTAACCTAGTTGTAGCATGTGGTTCTTTTGGTACGTATGAAACCTTTCGAAAATCTTGAGTATCTACTTGCCAATCATGCTTGGCCACAACATTGATACCCTAAATCTATACTCTTGGGCACATTTGTGTTCAAATATTCATTATTTACAATTCAACTTTCCTCAGGAGAGACACGGACTCTGCCCAGGTCCAGTTCCATGGCAGCCGGACTGGAAAAGAACGGCCGCTCCCGCGTCCAAGCCATCTTCTCCCATGCTGCAGGCGATAACAGTACCCTGCTAAGCTTCTCTGAGGGAGATGTCATCACCCTGCTTGTGCCTGAGGCTCGTGATGGCTGGCACTATGGAGAAAATGAGAAGAACAAGATGTAGGTCTATTCCATTTTCTCCGAATACATAGTGTGAAACCAAATCTATCATAATTTACAGATTTTTAAAAATATATTTTGAGGGTTTATTTACATATTAATTTGATTCATACTTGAAATAATTGTATTTTTGCCAGGCGTGGCTGGTTCCCATTCTCCTACACACGCGTGCTCCCTGAGAGTGACAGCGACAAGCTCAAAGTGAAGTATGTTCCACTTCTTTCATAAAAAGGTCTAAAAAATCAAATCAGTCAGTCTTAAGGCTGATGTATTTTTTTGCAGTTCCAGTCTTCATCATGGCAAAAGCAGCAGCACAGGCAACCTGCTGGAGAGCGACGCATCACTGCCCACACCTGACTATGGCCTAACTGCTCGACTGTTGGCACAGAGCTTAGCACAGACCCGCCCACGCCCCTACAGTATGGCAGGGTTTGCTCCACAGGTAATACAATGCATAGCATCCCTGAAATGTGCTGAATCTACAATTGATACAATTGTGTTCTTAATTTGCAACCTCCATTTGAGTTGGGGCTTTGTTGAGTAATTGGTCATGAGTAATCTTGTAGTATGTGAAAGTTAGAATCCTGCACAGTTTCTGCTGCCACCTAGTGTTGGTGTTTTAAGATAACAGGCCTTTACCCCCCAAAGTAAAATATATAAATATTCCGTTTATTTTCCAGCCTGCCATTGAGGATTATGACAGCCGCTTTGCCACAAGGTATGTAACCCATCTTGCATTCCCATAAATTCTTAATCTATGTTTTATTCCTTTAAAATAAATAATACATAAATGATTTTGAGCTTCTTACAGTAATTAATATAAGGAGCAACTGTCTTATATAGAGCTAGTTGTCCCAGTTAAATCCCTTTTTTTCCTCATCTCAAAGCAGGAATAAATTATTCAGCAAAAAATATTAATTGCACTGTGTAATCCACAAATTATACGCATGTTAGAATTTATTAGGGTTTCTTTTGTGCAGTTGATTTGCACCATTGTTTGGTGATTGCTCATTGTGGGTAACAATAAAACAGACAATGGAGCATACAAAAATAACTGAAGGATGTTTTCCCTGCAATAAACAAAACGGAATGTCTTTGCTTTCAGCAACACCATTTGGATTTTTTAGTAATTAAATTTTTGTAAGTCACCCTTTTTGACAAGAGAATTCTTTCTGTTTTTCTTGAACTCGTTTGTGTAAATGTATGTTGGAGGAGCTGTGAAATTACAGTCAGTACAGTCACCAACATTTATATATTTCTCATATTTTTGATTTCTTTTTAAAGAGGATACATTATCACAAGATCAAACTTTAACATAATTTTTATTTATTTATTTTGATATACAGGCTTAAGACCTTCAATTAATAGCTACAACAATTGGCCATTTAATATACTTTCAAGACGACTATATGCCACAAGATCAATATTTAAAGTAAAACCTTTTTTTTCTTCTACATTTTGTGAATAGTCTTAATCAGTTATTCCAAAATGTACATTTTTTTTGTCTCCACATTTGTTCTTTTGTTTTATTGGGGACTATATGTCACAATATCATAATTAACATTAAAATAAGTTTTATTTTTATTAGGAAAAAAACTTTCATCAGTAGCAACATTAAATAAATCTTAGTTAAGATTTTATTTTTCTACCTTTTTTGTTTTATATATAACTTTGTATCTGAAGATCAAAATTGAATATAGAGCACAACTTTTGATTTGATGATTTTTTGTTATTTAAATTTATTTTTAAAAAATCAGTAGCTTTAAATGTTTTTTCTTGTAGTATTTTTTTTTTCTTTTTCCAATGTTACTTTTTACAGGGTTTTCTAACTGTACTGATCACATTCCAGCATGGTCAGTGTTCCACTTTAAAGTCCAGTAGCTATTGGGCAAGAAAAAAAATATTTTTATTCATATCAAATCCTTGTTGAGTCTCGGGTTTGTCTTGGGTAACGGTTAGAATCTAGAGTACCTGCTTCTGTCTAATCAGCCAGTACATTATTCTTTTACATGTATATAAATGTGTGTCAGGTGGTGTGTGTTTAAGAGAGAGAACAGTGTCCTGAGATGGATGTGTATTTGTGCAGGTGTTTTAAAGTACGTGTTGTGACAGTACACGTCATGCTGAACATCTCAGCCATTCCTGCCTGGCAGCCTGGAGCCTTTTGGCACCAAGCAATTAGCTGCTTTTCACACTCCTGTCTACTCTAAATGTGTGTTTATTTATTCGGTATCAGTATTATCATCATCCAGGGTATATTTACCCTTACAGACAAATACTACATCACTCCAGCTATGGAGATCACTCAGTAATTTCCTCATCAACAGCAGCTCCTTTCTTGTGTCACTTTTCGTGTCATAGAAGCAAACATAAACTGTAAAACATTGATTTGCGGAACGCTTTTGATTGATTTAGAGGTGTTGATGATGGAATTGAAGCTCCAGTCTTCATGATTTTGGCAGGTGTGTTTGGAGTTTTGTAGGTGGGGCCAACAACAGATTTCCTGAGCCCCCATCTGCATTACTTCTGAATGCCACCCTGCCTCCTTGTGCTGTCTTGTCTCTCTCCATTTCTCTCTGAGTGTGTCCGACCTGGCAAGCTTCCTTCTCTCTTTGTTCTACAGTGACAGTCCTGATGGCAAATTGATTTCGACTGTGTGAGAACAGACATACAGACAGACACAGACAGCTCCGGATAGCACAGGGGCCTCTTCCTCCCCATCTTTCCTTCCTCTTCCCTTCCCCTCCTGTCCACTTGTCTGCACCTCTGCCTCCACTCACACCCCTTCTCCGAATGGAAGAGGCCAGTTTCATCCCTCCTTTCTGTCCTCTTTTCCTCCTCCTGTCCGTCCTGGGTGCTGCTGCTGCTGCTGCTTCTGGCGTCGATGTGGACAGTAGCGGCTGGTGGGTGGAGGATTGCGCTGAGCGTGAGATCCCGAGCGGGACCTACCTGCTCGGCATGCAACGATACGGACTCTGAACACTCTCTCTGATCACAGTCCGCACATCTCGGACTGTTCTTTCAAGAGACTGCCTTTCCTACTGCTTGTCTTTCATGCATGTACATGGTTGTCATTTTGTCAAAAAACTGAAAGACATGTTCATGTACTGTTCAAGTGCCAAAAGACTTCAATGTCGTTGTACTTAAGCCACTGACTGAATGGCCTTTTCTTAAGCACCATGGGGGCCCCAATACTGTTGAGTTCCCACCAAAAAACAGGCTGAAAAAGCTTTGTTTTAACTAACGCTGTCCAGCAGCTTGCTGTGTTTCTGTTTTGAGAACTCCCACCAGTCATGTTGTTCTTCCTTGTGTCAGTGCTCAATTTTTCTGTCCAGAGGGTCTGTTATATCTGCCTTACTTTGGTTATATTATTTTTTTTCTTTTCCCAGTCAGTCTAAAATCAGTGTGTGCTTGGTTAAACTTCACACCCTCAGGCGCATTTGTTTGTTTATTTGCAGTTACTTGCATTCCTGGCTTACTTACTGCCAGATTTATTGGTTAAATTAGAATACTGTTTCTTCTTTTCTACCTAAAGCTGTACCAGTGAACTTTTTGTTGACTATCCTTAAATTACAGCTGTGCATAACTTGAGATTTATTTATCACCACAGCTTTCTGCAGTTTTCCCTGTTTTTTTCTGATTGTAATCCTTGAGTGGCTGTGCAGTTTTGGTCTTTTGTTTTAAAGAAAAAAAAATCAGTAATGATAAATGCTGTCCTTGTAACATATTTCCAGAAACGATGATAAACATACTGATGAGTTAAAGTGTTTATCTTATGCATGCTGTGGAGGGGGAAACCAGAAAAAATGTGACACTATAAATTGACCTTGAATGTATGGTGAGTTTTTACAAAGGTATTCTAAATAAAACACATCTCTATATATTAATAAACTGTTCTGGTCTGAGGAGGAATCTTTTCTGCCACTGACTAGGGATTTTCCTTGTGTCAGTGTTTGTTTCTGCTTTTTTTTTTTTTTTTTTTTTTCTCCTTTCTAAAAAGTAACCTTTTGTGAGTACTTCCGTTACGGCTGTATCCCATGCATGTTACATCCCTGCCTTCTCCCAGCACCCATATTACATCTGCACTGCCTTCTGTCATTTTGGGGGAGAAAAGAAGTAAGTGAAGGTGGTGTTGTGGTATAGTATTTGTATTGTGGGATCAGAACTTTTCCTGCCTGCACACATTCCTTGATTTAAAACGTTTGCTTGTGTGAGAGTTGTATTTGGTTTAAAGAAATTACTTGTTTTTGCAGTTGATTTTGGTCCATTCACGGTAAAATCTGTCTCCATTGAGATTGTGTTGAATTGAAAAGGCATGTAGAGCATGAAGTGTTGCACTGCTGTTTTGCAGTTTTCATTGAAATATTACCAGCATACAGTACGTTTGTCTTGCATCAGACTAACAATTGTCCTTACAAGTTGTTATTCCATGCATGATTTGAGGTGTGAACCATTCAAACCCCAAGGTTCTCTTTACCTTCCAGTTTGGGTCCAGAATTGTCCCGGTTTTGAGGGAACAGGACCGCTGTAAGTCCCCCAGTCTCCATCGCCTCTCAGTAAACTAATCACCTTCGTTTTACTTCTCTTTATGAATGCTTGGTCTCATCTGTTTTTGCTGGTTGCCTGCTAGAACATGATACTGGAAATCACTGGTCTTTTCTTTTTGGTCTCAGCAATCTGGCAGGCCTTGGGTTGTGCTATTTTTTTTTCTTTCTTTCCATAACCTAATACCATCCAGATAAGGCACTAACCTTGCATGTCTACATACAGACACTGACAAATTTATTGGCACACCTGGTAAAACGCCTTAAAATTCACTCATTTATTGCTTTGTAATCTCACTGAAAATGTCAAGCTTTAATTTTAATACATTTGCATCTGGGGAAAATCCTACTTTAAAATGTGTTTTTACTAAATCAGCAGTTGTGCAGTTAATAACCCTAACAATGTATTTAAAATAAATGTAAGAAATTGTTCTTTAGCTTTATTTTTACAAAGATTACTTTGGACATGTCCAAAACGTTTCATGTATATAGTGCATGTGCACCAGTGCAAAGTAATTGTCTTAACTGTGACTCAGTGAAATTACTGAATCTGATGCTATGCTATGGAGACTGTTCAGTCATCTTAAGATGATGGACGCTTGAAACTGACAACGAAACTGACAGCCTGACCTACGTTATGATTTATGATGACTATCTGATCATTGCAACAAGTTAGTTCACAGATGGTCAGTTAATCCTCTTAATATGAAAAAACAAGATGATATCATGTAGATGTAACGGTTCAGGTCATGATGCAGAGAAACTCATTGAATTTTGCATAATTTAACCCAGTATACTTGCATTATTCAGAACAGGAGCACATTAAAAACAAGAAATATAAGTCTCATAAGTCTCCTCAGCAGCAAACAAATATGTGAAAGAGGCATGGTGGAAGATCAGTAATGATGTGGGCCCATTTCTCTTTCAAAGGCCATAAGAACTTTGTTCGTGGGAATGGCATCAATTCTTCAAACTGCTAGGACATTTTAAATAAACTAGTTGACTCTACCAGTAAACTTAAGATGGTATGTCACTGACTCTTTCAGCAAGATGATCTAAAATCTGACAAAATCAATACTGAATTGGCTGAATGGACACAAAATCCGCCTGGCATAGCCCCCACAACCCAAATGTTTTCCAGCTGAAAAGAAAATGATGTAAAACAAGACCCAGGAGGAATGATTTAAAGAGTCCTCTATTCATGCTCCAAGCTTGTGAAATGTTACAGGAGAAGACGTAGTGCTGTCCCACTTGCAAAATTAGTTTGTCAAAAGTGTTTACAGCAGGGGTATTTTGCCACTTGGGATTTTAACACTTTAGCTTAAGATTTTTTTTCCCTTCTTGATAAATGTGCACAAATTAAAGGTTGGATTGGTTGCTTTTTACATACATTTACCAGGGATGCCAACAAATATTTCCACCTCTGTATTAAAAACTGTTTTTCATTAGAAACGTTTGAAGTTTTTCACCTCATGCTTGATCTCACAAAACCGCAACTTTTTTGATCACTCTTAGAAAATAAAAGTGAAATTTCCTTTGGTGTGGTTGGAACATTTTAACTGTTTCTGTGTATTTATGCATAAAAATGGGATAATGTTGCCTAACTATGAGTGTTCCTTGTCTCCTCCCTCTTCTCCCTGCAGTGACCGGTCCCTCGAGCTCTTCCTTCGGCCCTCCTTCTCTGATGATCGATCTGCACCCATCTACTACTAGCAACCTGCCGCCTTCTGTTTTCCACTGATGGGTACCTATTATATGAGAGGAAAACGCTAGCTATGACTTGCATGTTTCATATTTACCACAAGAGGGCCCAGAGGTGGGATTGTCTGAACAGATGGCTTACATTACTCCAATTTAGCTTATTCTTATATACAAAATTTCCTTTCAAATTCTTTGAAACCAACGGCTTCAACCACAATTAAATGTCCCAGTCTGAACATTTAATGGGGATGGTAGATTAAGTTATTTAGATAACAGCAGTTTTGGATAAGGTAAGGCTAGGAAGTCTTCCCTTTATCTGCTTTTGTGTTCCAACATTAGTTTTTGTTTAACACTACGCACTGTAAATTTTACCAGAGCATTATGTTTAAATAGGAGAGGGATTTGAAGGTGATCCGAAAGCAGGACTACAGACCAGTTTGTCACTATGCTTCAATTCTGCTGTTGTTAGATCATGTAGATGATTATAATTGTTAGTGGTGATACAGGACACCCAGATTTTCAATCTCCTGTGCCTTCTCTGTGTCTTTGCTGGTTTTATAAACAAAAATCATTGTTCTTATTGTTCTATTAAAATGGTTTAAGGGTAATTATTTACAGTAAAGTTCTGTTTGTGTTTTTTTTTATCTTGACAATACTCATGGGAATATTTCAGCTTTTGTTCTAATGCCTGGGTTTGTTCTTTTGATGTGTGGGCAAGCTTCAACACAGTACAGCTACAACTTCACAGAAATACCCTAGAATATTTTTCAATTGCTCATCTTGTCCTTTTAATTTGAATTTTAGCAATATCTAATTCTGCAGGTGGTCAGAACATGGGAAAATCCCAATATCTTTTTTTGTATTTAGCTTTGAGGGAGTGGTAGATATTCAGATATACTAAGCTCCAGTATTATCATTTCTAATAATCTTTCATCCTCAGTATTACATGACACAGTCAGAGTGGAGGGATTTATAGATCCTTAGATGTGAAGATGGAGGAAAATAGGTTAAAATCAAAGAAAGCAATATGAATGTTTGTGTGAATGGGCAGC
The DNA here is from genome assembly GCA_963556495.2 of Valencia hispanica. NCBI lineage: Eukaryota > Metazoa > Chordata > Actinopteri > Cyprinodontiformes > Valenciidae > Valencia > Valencia hispanica. The sequence continues at coordinate 29,980,774 of OY747718.1, read as the reverse complement.
AATGCCTTCCAATGATGCATCACAAGCTGAATCATGAGTTTTAGTTTTTCACAAATTAGTCATTTACACTGATCTGATCATACTTGTCACAATTCAATGTCTATTTTAAAAATTTTTAATTAAACATAGCTGTCCTTGTCTTTATTTCTCTCTTCTCTCCCTGTTTGTACTATATCTGTACTGTAAAGAAAATGCATTTAAATTATCTTGTCAAATAAATTTAATCTTCCACAATTGTCATACTTCAGTCTTTGTGCTTACATTAACTTGGTTTAACAAAAAACATACAGATGTAAACTTAATAAAATATACCACAAATACAAGAAGGGGGAAAAGTATTTGGGTTTATTCATATTTTTGGAGGGAGTGAAGAGTACAACAGCCAATAATGAAGAACTCATGGAAACGGCAACAATGTCACTTCTGGTGCATAGAGCAACCTCACCTTCCCCAAAGGCATTTGCCATTTAAAAGCCAATGGGCTTTGCAATTTTTCTTTGGCAAATTCAATAAACGCTCATCCTGAATTGCATTTCTGAAATGCTCGTACAAAAATACTGGCAACAGTTTCTTAATCTTGCACAACTAAAAGGTAAAGTGAGAGGGAAAGGCATTGAAACTTGGAGCTACAGAAGGATAGAAAGGGGAGGAATACAGCAGTCGATACAGCAGTAATAATTCTACTCAAGCTACCTGCTACATGTTGATATAATATTCATACAATATACCAGATATGTCCTTTTCTCAATGTCTTGGTGTCATCTCAGGCATTCAACAAAAATGTAATTGATCATTTGTAAGAGACATTTTTTTAATCATTTTCTTAGAAAAGATAAATTAACATGACAAGTGGCATTCCACATTAATGAATAAGATGTTTACAGTGACACCACAAAGTTTTGTGGAAACACCTTGGCCCATCTGATTTTATTCTAAAAAAACAACACTTAAGAATTAACAAACCTGCAGCTGGCACTGTGAATGAAAACATATCTTGCGTTCGGCCATTTTATTTCAGTTTGGGAAGATGAAGAGCAGCTAAGGTGACACAAAGTGCTATGTAAACCAAAGTGACTAGTGATGGTGACTTAGGTACTGGCATTTACATTTCGATCTCTTGACTTTTCGCTCAAAGTGCCACAATTAAAGGTAATACTACATAACTTCAATTTAAAATCCCCTTCAACTTTTATGGCTTTCTGTGCAGTAACTGCCAAGTATTGTTTTTCTGCTCCTGATGATATAATCTGTAACAATCTTCTAGCTGCCAGAACTAGTTTCAAAGCAGATGTGAAAAGGCAGCCAATATAAGAAGCAACTGTGAAGTGTCCTTATTTTTCCATTTTTGTCTTAACCATTTTGAACTGAAAACTGTTACCAAAAAGGAACAGCAGCTTCATGAAGCAAAATGATGTTAGAGCTGCGAAACAGGATTTTTTTATTTATTATTTCAAACCACATTTTATAAATTTGTGTCCACATTCTGGAGTTCTTAAAATGCAATTTCCACTCCTATTGCTATTGCACTTATGTCAAGAAATAAAAGGTTTGTGCAAATCAATAAAGTATCTGACCACGATATGAGGCAATGTCTCAAAGGGTCTCAAAATCAGATTTCCCAAACACTAATAAAAATAAAACTATCATCTTTAATATAATGCTGCTTTTGTGGCTTCACCTCCTCTGGTCTTTTCTTTGAGATTCAGTGTTTTGGATTATCTTCACTGTTCCCTGTTGGACACAAAAGATTTTGAATCAGCACAGTATATTACAAAGCATTCTAAAGTGTGTATGTGTGTGTTTATTACAGACTGTTGTACCTGTGTGGGAGTCAGATACTTGTGTGATGGAGAATCGAGAGACCATGAAACGGTTAACTGGAACAGCAACAGGTTTAGGAATGTCAGCTGTATCTGTGACAGATGTTTGTAAGGAGACAGAGTCAGGGACGGATTCAGGTGAGGATGGACAGGTCTTCACAGAGTGCTCATCTTGCCATTCATAATTCCCGCCTGCGTAATGGGGAAAAAAATAAAAAACAGGTACATTTTAGAACTACACTGACAAACATTTAGTGGCATGAAGATGGCTTGCTTTAGTTAGAGGAGCCCTGACTGATGGCAAGCAAGTCAAAAGGTTTTTCCAATCATTTTTGACACCAAGGCTAAGTGCTAACATGTCACACTAACAATCTGAAGAAGAAAGACTCAAAGTTACTATTTTTTACGATCAGTAAGTAAGATCATTGTATGCATAAGCTATTTTCTGGTGAGGCATGGCTATTCCCGCTCCTAAAGAGGATCAGACTTTGGGGGCTGCTGGTCAGTATGGTATTTCACCATTTTGTACTGTTGAAGTTTTGGATATTTTGTACCTCACTTTTACATTTACAAGAATAAGGCTTCTATCACAAGAACAAGATTCCCACCCAGTTTGGAGGGGTCTTGTTGGACTGGCAAAATGGTAAATAACTGAATATAAGGAACGTGGAAAGTATTACAGAAAAGTTGTTCTGTTTTGCCTATTTTTAATTTTCAGCATCTCTGTGCCATGAAAACACATTAGATTTGGGAATCTTGGCAGTCTTTTCGAAAACAGGAGCTAATCTAACACTCCAAATTCTCTTGGGGTGCTAGTAATCATAAGTGTGCTTACTGCTAATATAAGATGCTAAAATAAATAACCCTGTTTTACAGTGAATGTTCTGTCACACAGTGTGACATCACCTCTGGTTCAAATACAAATTGTGAATATGTCGTTCCTCTAAGCAGCTGTATAATGACTGTTTCCATCAAACACAATAGGCCGTTTACAGAACCACCATGTTATGCACAGTTTTACATGTTATTGTAAATAGTCTGTTTTTGAACAAGTATATAAAGGCACACTTTGTACAGATTTTTCATTTTTACGCTTGTGCAGTTTGTCAAATATCTGATATTTTTTTATAGCTGTATAGTTATTTCTTACTTGACATTACTGTAAACTCTTTCATTTTATTACTAGTTTTTTGCTGTATCATTGTGCTTGCCTTCACTGCTGATACAATAAGTCTTCCCGCTGAAGAATAAATAACAGATTATTCTATTGTGTTATAAACAACATTACTATTCATAAAAAGAAAGCGATATATATATATATATATATATATATATATATATATATATATATATATATATATATATATAATTAAAAGCTTGGGATAAACAAACCAGCCTAAAAGTATTTTTAGTGCTTACCCTCTGCTGTGTTATTTCCATCCATTTCCTTAGAAAAACTGTGAGTATCACCAAATTCAGTTACGAGATCTGAGTTTGACGTTTCCTGTTCACTGGGCTCTTCTTCAGTGGAAAACGAACAGTCAGCCAGTTCTCCAGTGGGGCTTTCCTGTAAGATGCAGTGTTTTAAATAATCAAACTATTTTAAGCAAAATGGGGCAACTTTGATCCATTAATGTGTCATACCTGGTCAAAAAGGAACACTGTGACATCGTCAAAAAAGGATACTGCTTTTTTCTTTCTCTCCAACTCCTCACAGAAGGATTGGGTAAGCATGGTGGGCATCTTTAGGAGGCCGCGGAGGTGTCTCGCCCTGCTGCAGTCACTCACCACCACTGGCACTGTGCTGAAATCCTCCTCACTCCCCTCGCTTTCCTCATCTTGGATGTTGTAGGTTCTCAGCTCTTCGTCAGACTCACTTTCATCCGAGTCATCTTCATCCTCAGCCTCTTCAAGTGGAGCTCTCACATCTTCTCCACAAAGCTCCAACAATGATGAGGAGGTGGAAAGGTCATGAGGGCCATTAGTTTCCTCGCATAGGCTGTCGCATTCCTCTGCATCAATGTCCTCGAAATCCTCCTCATTTATTCTGCTATCCTCCTTTTGGTGCTCTTTCTCCTCATTGACATGACTCTGTCCAGGCACTTCATCCTCTTCAGTGGATTCATCAACATTTTCCTTTTCTTCACAGGGTTTATCTCTGCATTTGGATATGGAGCAATGGCACATAGATGAATGGACAGATGAGCAGTTTCCTGCTCCCCTGCTAATTTCTTCATGGTTTGCAGAGGCTTCTGGAAGAGAGGAGGAGGGTTCTGACCCATTGAAGGAGTTGAGCTCAGATGCAGGCTCATTCCCTGAATGCTGAGTATCCAACCCCAGATCATCATCAGCAGGAGCAGCTTCTTTGGTGAGGCATCCACCCATCTGTGGAGGAAATGGTGCAAGCATGGACAACTCAGGGGTTTGGATGTCGTGGGCTAAATGCAAGCTGGCCTCTGAGAGATTTGCCAAAACACAACTTTTGAGATGTCTCAGGTTTGTCAAATTCCTCTGGGAGTTTAGACTATTTTCAACGGTATGTTCTCCTGCAGAGCTTAAAGTATTGTCAGACCCACAATTTTTCTCAGATTCTGCAAAGAATCTGCTGCTGACCCCTTTTGGACTCCTCTCAGTTTCTACATCATAATCTGAGAAATAAGCGGAGTCCCTGCATGGATTGTTGTCAACAAGGCTCTTTACATGAAGCTCTGGGGTGATTGTTGAAGTGCATAAACCTTCCCCTAAACCAACATGTAGAGCAATTTCAGATTCTCCACCCAGTGTATCTCCAAGCTCTTTGAACATAAACTCTGGAGATTCATTGTTTTCTGTGTCATAGCCGCTATCCAAAGATTTGGGCAGGATGGGTGTGTTGTAGGGATCGGGGCTAAAGGCCTGGTCACAGGAGCTTGCCACTGATGAAAGCACATTAATGGCACCCAACGCATCTCTATTCCCCTCTGAAACCTTTTTTGGGCTGATGTCTTCCTCCTCGACCTCACTAAGGTCAAGATTGAAGTCAACAAAGATCCCTGATGTGATATCAGTCATGTCATCTTCCTCATCCTCACTGTAGTCACCAAGTTCTACCAGGCAGCTGCTGGAGTCCCTAACATTTTCTGAACATTGCTGGTTTCTGTTGCTTTTGGATGTCTCTGCATAATTCAGCCTAAAACCACTAAGACCAACAGATGTCCCAGTTGTAACTCCCTGCCAGATGTTGCTTCTTTGCATATCAGACAGGGTCCCTATTTGATCAGTCTGAGGTTCCATTTTTCCATCTGTTCTACTGCTACTTTTTCTTGAGCTGATAAGAGCATTGCTGCTTTGAAAGACATCCAAACTTGCAGGCTTCTTCTCTTGAGCTGACTCTTTGTGGCATATCTGAATGTATGAGTCTAAGCCAACAGACATGCAAGATGCACTCCATTCAGGGCCTTCCTCACTGCCCCTCAAGGTGCCACAGGGCTTAAAACTTTGGAAGGTTCTCGTGGTGGCCTTGGTTAAAGCCCATGTATCTTTTGAGTCAGATCGAGGAGTCTCAGAATTGTCGTTCCCACTGCCTGTGTGTCTGCTGTCAAAGCTGTTGTTGTTTGCTGAACGGTTTGAGATCCAGTTGGTTTTATCCTCAACTTCTTTACTTTTCCCTTGACCCAATTGTATTTTATCCTCATCTTCTCCGACATCTATGTCAATGTGGTTTACAATGGGTAGTGCCTTTCTGAGGGGGCCCAACATATTATGGCAGCTTTCGTTGACTGTGCTATGACCTGTGTGCGGTTCAAGGTAAGGATCGCAGAATCCTAAACTGGGGCTGCTGACGGCATGTGATAAACCTCGTGGGTTTTCTAACAGACTGTCTGTATGAAGAAGGTTTTTTTGAATCTCTGGTGACTTTTCCAGGATAGAGGGAGAGGATTGCGTCTGTGTCTTGAATGGTGGTGATTCATCACAGTAGATTGGATTACTGCTGTAAGACAGAAGTGAATTATAAGAACAACCTGACTTTACTGGACTGCCATTGGATGAAGGGCTCAGCAGTGGATGTGTGTGTAGTTGAATGGTAGGACTTGAATCATTTGATTTGATGTCAGTCGTGGACCAGTAAGAACTAGCTTGGTTCTCAAATGATAACCTTCTGTTAGCAGATTCAAGCTCTGAACAATAGTCCTCAATGCCATCATCAAACTTAATGTTGCACTGTACAGGTTCTTCTATGCGAATGTAGTACTCACTGCTAATAGAGGGGCTGTGGGCACTCAGCACTGGAACAACACTGGTGTGTTCTGATTCATAATAGGATGGGGACTTGATTGATGTCAGACTCTCAGTCTTGCAACCCACTGAGGTACCTCCTGTGTTAGAATAGTAAATATCCTGGTAGTGTGGGTTCTCCTGGCCCAGCTGCCCGCTGGCGGAGGAGGAGCAATAGGGCTGTTCAGCTCGGGCTGGCTCCCACTTGTACTCGAAGTTGAGGCCATGGCTTGTCTCTGTGACTGTCAGCAGGTCATCCCCTGTGTCAGAGTGAAAGCTGTCGGAGAAGTGTTCCAAGAGGGGGAAAGAGGATGAAGCAGAAGAGTCCAGCTCCACTGCAAGGGTTTGGTCTGCACTGGGAGCGTCAGTAGGGGTTGGAGTGAAGACCAGGGATGTGGATGCAGCTGTGTGCGATGTGCTGCCAAGCAAATTGGGTTTCAAGGCATTCCAGCGTTGCTCAAAGTCTTCCTCAGCTTCACTTGAGCCTTTAGCACACAAGTATGTGACCAGAAGGTGCAGTTCCTCACTGCTGGGCCTGAGCTCGGGCTGCAGCCAGCAGAACTGCATAACTTCATACCTGAAAAAGGTACAAAAGGGTTGCACATTTTTACCAGCTCTGTCACAAATAACTGTATTCTGAATGAAGAGGAGAAGTAAAAGAATTGATCCTAGATAAACAACAAAGCGATTTAAAGAGAACCTCAGAGGTCAGCACTTTACGGCTACACCTAGCATTTATTTACAGCTTTAGCCAATAACTTGTAGTGTATATAAAGGGGGTGCGGTATGGTTGCTGACTCAGTTGAAAGATTCTCTTTGTGTGTCAGGGCAGTTTGGTGCCAAACGTCTGTCTCGTTGAAGAACAACAGCGAAAAACTAATAGGTATAAACCATGTTCAGCTGTCTGATGGATGTCTAAAGATGGATGAGGTGAATTAACTCTGCTTTATACGAAAACTATTGATCAACTTCTCTCACTTGCAATGAGAAATATAATAACAATAGTTGGATGCAAAAAAACATGGGCAATTTATGAAACAACTGGCCAGTTAGGCTTCCAGCCTAGTGATGTTGAATGTTTATCTAACGTCCCAAAATGACTGGGGATGAACTTTGTATTTCTCAAGTGGGTAAACATGCAGGCATGTCTCACCAGCGGTCATCCAGGGGGAACTGCAGCTGGGGTTTGGGTAGTTTAAGCTGCTGCTCCTTCACAGCATATGTCAACACTTGTCTGTCAGAGTAATGTCTGTACGGCTGGTTGCCCAGCTCATATAGCTCCCATAAAGTCACACCGAAAGACCTGGAGGGAGGAGAGATAGAAGTCAAGGAGCTTGATGCAACAAAACGAAAAAAAAATTACAAAGGACAAAATCAATAATGATACAGTGCAATGGAAAAGTGTATTTTTATAGATTTATTCATTTTCTTTGTCACACTTACACATGATTTTAATTAATAAGAGAGCTATCCAAACAAATATGACCATGTGTGAAAATGATATTGTACCTTAAGCCTTATCACTGGTTATGCCACTCTTGCGTATAACTGCCATCAGGCAGTCCTGGGAAGGTTCATCACTGTTCCATGCTTTCTCTGTTTATACTGTAGGTTCTTTTAAATTCTTTTAAATGTGGTTTGGTGGAATTTCAGAGCTTTAGACATGGGTTTATAATCCCTTCCACACCAAAGAATGCCTGTTTAGGCCTAAGTATGGCTAATGAAATAAAGTCAGCTGTCCAAAACACTGTGGCTGATGAGGGGTAAATAAGGATGAGAAAATGCAGGCACTAGCCTTTTCTCATAGGACCAGGTTGTTTTCCATACCTTTAATAAAATAATTTAAAACTGCTTTGTATTTGCTCAAGTTACATTTATTATTGAAAATGTAAATGATTAAAAAAGTTTTTAAAAACTAAAGGTGTTGTATAAGCTTATTACAGTTAAGTGTGTGACAGAATTTTACTGTCTTTCTTTAAATTTCTTACCATATGTTACTGCTTTTAGTTTGATCAACAACCAGCAGGTTTCCATGGACTTCATCTATGAGTTCTGGTGCGATCCAGCGCAGAGGCACCCAAATCTGGTCTTGTGTTATGAAGTAGTCATCCTACATGAATAAACACAAAACATGGTTTTTATCACTGGAGGAGGAAACAAAAGTAAAAGAAAAGCATACTTTTTAACAAAGGGCTGACCTTATATCGGCTGTGAGACAGCCCATAGTCTCCGATCTTCACAGACATCTCTGATGTAAGAAGGCAGTTTCGCAGGGCCAGGTCACTGTTGTGCCAAAGAAATCCTGAGATTAACTTAAAAAAAAATAATGTACCTAGTGTTGATAAGCATTCTTTGTATGAGTCTACTGTTTTTTTAACACCTGGTTGTATGAGGAATAAAACATTCAGTCTAATCTCACCTCCTTTAAATGGTGAGCTTTTCAGCATGATCATCATGGGAATGAAAAGGGGTTCGCCCCCAGCAACAAAATCACTGATGCTGGAGTTTGTGTCAAGTACTCAGGCAGCACCAGGATGTTGTTGCAGGAAGAGACCAAAAGGGGGCACACAAAGCCTTCAATTTGATGTTGCTCATTTAATGCAGTAAAAACACCTTTGAGTATAAAGAGACTGAGACCTTTGTTATGTACCTGTGGATAAAATTGTATTTATGAAGATGGAGAAGCCCTGAAGCGATGTCGCAAGCCATTCTCTGGAGTATCAAGGCATCTGGAGTCTCAGAATCAGTAGCCCGACAGCTGCTGAGGTAATTCTTAAGATCTCCCTGAGAGAAGAAAGAAAGGAATTTAGGGTTTTAGGTGATCTCCCTGTGCATGACTACAAGTAATGCAAAGCCAAGCATGGAAATAAGGTGGTATTTATTCAGGAGCAAATAACATTTTATCCTAAATTGTTTCCATACCAGAGGACAAAACTCCATGACCAGCAGATAGGGAGTGACCTCTGAACACTGTGCCAGGCATTGCAGGAGTGCAGGATGCTGAAGGGTTCTGGCAAAGCAACAAACATTTAAATGGCACCCATAGATAGAATAAAAACAATGAAACTGAAGTTTGTTACTTTGGTGAGCTATTATGTTAATGGCACTGACCGATATGTCTGGGCCTCTTCTAGGAACTGAATCTGGTCCTGAACGCTTGCACTGGCCTTCAGCTGCTTCACCACTACCTGGGTGGTGCTGACGCCTGCAGTGACCTCCCCCAACAGAACCTATGGGATTATGGAAAGAAACAACAGGAGAGCCAAGCTTTTTTTTTGGGAACCAGACGGGGGGATGGCAGCATTAAGTAGAAGCAACATCAATATAAAGCTGCAAAGTTTAGTGCTGGAAGAGGGAGTGGCATGAAGAGAAATCCAAGTGCTGCTGTGCCATGTGTAAAATTGAATCTCTACTCCTCTCCCACATAACTGACACACTGATATACTGTAAGTGGTAAAGATTTACCTTGGCATTCAGATCTTCATCACATAAACCTCACATTCCAGAGAGTAAAAACATCAAATATAGTAAGGATAATACATATTTTAAGTCAAAGCAATTAATAATGATCAGGATAGTGAATGAGAATAACTAGACTGTGTAAAAGAAAACTTTGGTAAAATCAAAAACAGTCAAATTACCTTTCCAAACCAGCCATGTCCAATCTCCTTCAGATACAGCAGGCTATGGCGGCCTATGTCCGATGATTTCAACAGCTGTACTGAAAAGGAATAATAAACAACACAAAAAGCTATCATTAGACTGGGAAAAAAACAGTAGACTTCACTGGCTGAAATGATGTGATAAGAAAAGCATGTTTTCTAAAAAAAAATATATAACTAACAAAAAAATAGCAAATATAACATCAAAGAGTTAACCAGAAACCCAGAGAGCCATGCAAGGACTTAACTTTATCCTAAACAAAATTCTGCATTCACAAATTATCTGCACAAAAATAAACTCAACATCTAGCATCTTGTGTAAAAATGCTAGAAGGAAGGCACAATTTTACAAATTCACATATTTGATCAAATGATTTACCTCCTTGAATCCTCATGATTCAGGAAACAGAGATGTCGACGGTGAGTGTCGAGATGATAATGACAGCGAGGCAGAGCAGCCGGCCACTCTCAGTACCGTGACGGGGTCTGAGTCCATGACCCCAACTGAGATGGTGCGCCGGTTCAGAGTGTGAGAACCAAGAGCCCGAGGCCCTGGCTCCTGCCCCAGGCATCTCAGCCCTTGTTGTGTGTATGTGAAAAAGAGCCCAACAGTCACAGTGTGTGTGAGACAGCCTCGGCAGGATTTAACCTGCCGAGCCCTCCAACAGCTGAACAAGCTCACCACACTGCCTCTCCCCATCTGCAGCGAGCTCATCCTCTTACTGGGACATACACACAAACATGCACACTGTCCCCCTCTAGGGCTTTCCAGCTGTTGAGCAAATACTGAAATCCTTGATTCCGACACAAGCTATACTGAATCTACAGTAAACATCCGAGCAAAAAGAAGCACTAAACCAATCTAACGATGGTTCCTTCGTCGTAGCTTGCAGACTTTCTGGACATGCATCGAGCCTGATGTGACCATCACGCATGTTGCTTGTATGCTGTTTGACGCAGAAGCTCTGTGTGCAGCTCCAAGTTACCCAGTAATGACATAATGTCCCCATAATGCCCCCCTGTCACCCAGGACAGCAGCATTCCTCAACCGAAGATGAAACAAACACTGCTCTGTCCAATGCAAAAAAAGATCTCTGTCATACACATTCACCACCCCTATCGCAGCCCCCCACCCTCTTCCCCTGCTCTTAGGCCCTGGTGCATGCCACCAACCTTTCTCTGTCTCTCTACATTCTGTCACAGACCTCTCACTGTATTCACCCCACAATGCCAGTCCTCCACTGGTGCGTTCCACGAACATTTTAGCCCAGCCATACGCACCCCCACTGGCCAGCCAGCTTAAAACAGGGCTATTGTTCGGTTCGCTCACTCATACGCTCACACTGTGTCTCCTGGTACCTAGTCCACCAAGCAGACACACACACATACACAAGGCCCATTCTCTGCTAGAACGCTGGATTAAGGTTTTCACAGCCATAACAGATCCAACACTTTACTTCACAACCACCCTAGCTTACTGATGAATCCTCCCCCCATGAAAGAGTTAAAGAGTAAATAACTAAAATTCTGTATTATTCCTCATTTGCATAGTATGAGCATGATCGTGCATTCCTGCCTGCTCATTGCATTCCCAAAGAAGATGGTACAATTCAGAGCCTTGTAAGATCCGTGGGACAGTGGAATGAAGCATCTGTAGAAAAGCATAATTTGGCCTCTTGAATAAAAGATAAAAGCAACAAGTTGGAAAGCAAGGATGTCAGATCAAAGGGAAACACTGAGCTGTGTGTCCAGACTGATGCATAATTGACCATTGAGTCATACAACAAGAAGCATTCATGGTTTTTGCACCACTTATGCAACAAGCAATTTTCATGTAGTAGCAATTACAATAAGTATTCATTTAATGTACATGTTGTTAGAGCTATAGTGAATAATTGCCTGGACATTGCTAATATGGTTTTACTAATTATGTGTGGCTAACTGAACAAGTACCATTCACTTTGCATATATACATTTGTCTGAAACACCTTCAATAACTATGCTTTTGTATTAAATTATCCAAAAATCTAAAAGCAGCATTAAGGTTTCACTGAATTTACATGATCACCTTTATTACTTCTTATTCTGAGGTAATAATCTCTCGTTCACAATCTTTCCTTTCACTCTGTTCATTCCTCGCCCTGCAACACCTGCACCAATCACACAGCCGTCGCTATGAGGGACAGAGGCAAGACCATCGATTGGCTGCGAGCCCGAGCCTGCCATGTCCAATCACTGCTCACGCTCTCATCCTGGGAAGCCGGAGAGCAGCAGCTACAACCTTCCTTTCTGACTGAACGCAGACAGCCGGTGAGTCATGCAGGGGCGAGACAAATTGAGGATGTGCCACATGCTGACACATAAATGAACATGCACATTTTAACATCAGATGGGATGACCAGTTGAAATGCAAACATGTAAAATGGAAAAGCTTAAAATGCAGATAATGAAATAAAAACAATGAAAATGGTGGGGATCAAAACAGAATATGTAGACTGGTCAAATGAAACCATTTACCCCAGCAACAGATTATTCTATTAATAGATATTTTACCTAATCTGTTGCACATTACTACTACTACTACTACTACTACTACTACTACTACTACTACTACTACTACTAATAATAATAATATATGTAAAACGAATTCAGTTTCAGAGTTCACTTTCTGACATTAAAAGAGAATCAATATCAAAACTTTCTTGTTCAGGTTAGATAAGATACTTATACTTGCTAATTGCAAGAATAATGCATGAATTAAAAAAATATTTAATATTGGTTAGAATAGTCCTTTTGACTGTATGTATCAAATACTTTAGGTATCCTTCCACAAGCTTTTAATAATAGAGTGGTGGCATTTTGGTCTATTTCTCCTGCCAGGAATGGTGTAGCTGAGTAAGGTTGTAGGCCACCTTCTTCGCACATGCCTTTTCAGCTCTGCCAACACATTTTCTATTGGACTGAGATCATGATTTTCCAAAGGAATGACTTGGTTGTTCTTAAGCCACTTTGTAACTCATCTGGTGGTATGCTTAGGGTTATGGGCTGCAAGTTGATGCGGTTTCTAGCACTGCTGCTTTTCAGCAGATTTGAATCCCAACATTGGATCTGGTGTTTGCATGCTCTCCATGTGTGATCTCTCTGGGTACTCTGGTTTCCTCCCACAATCTACAACAAGCATGTTAACTGGTACCTCTAATTTGTTCTGAGGAGTGATTGTATACATGCATGTGTTTTTGCTCTGTCTGTCTTTCTTGCCCTGTAATAGACTGGCGACCTGTCCTGGGTGTCCTCTGTTTTGTTTACATATTTTATATACTTTATGTATATGTATGTAGGTTTAGTTTTTCAGTTGTTGTTACTGTAATTTTTTACTGTTACTGTTTTATTGTTGTTTTTTAGTTCTAGGTTTTTATTGGGTGTCAGCTATCTGGGGGACCACAATGGAGACAAGCACTTGGTTCTCTTGTGCTTTTATCCCTGGTGACGATGTTGTTCTTATCTGTTCTATCACTAAATAAATTCAATCAATCATTCAACCCTAATTTATACTTCTGTATCTCCGTTGGGTATCTACAAGGCTTCCATTCATCTCAAATGTGATAAATTAATCGGAAGCTTAGAGAGCCGTTGCATCACCATCAATGCTTTCCCAGATTGTACACATTTATTTAGTCTATATAAACTTCTGACTTTCAAAAAAGAGAGAGGAATTTATCTGAAAAATGATCCTTTTCTCATTATTCTGACATTTAGCTAATATAAATATTGATGACACTATCTGACCTAAAGCAGAAAAAGTATACAGAGAAAAAAACTTTTTGGAAACTCCAAACATGTATGTAATTATTCACTCTATGTAAATATCTGTTTTTCTGCACACATCGTACATTTAAGGATATTATGTTAGGAGAACATTACCTCCTCTATGAGTAAATAATGTCAAGAAGGCCTAGCTAAAATTTGGTTATCACCTTTAGAAAAAAATGCTGTGATGGTGTAGTTTCTTACTTGATCTGCCTGGCTGCTTGGAGACAGGCAGGGAGACCTCAGTGAGGGGAAGGATGTAAACCTCGGGCCCGTTCTGGGAGGAAGGCGAGGCCAGAGCGGAGAGGTCTGCCTGGTACTCTTCTCCCTCTGTGTTTTCAAATTCCTGGTGTGAGGACAGACACTGGGATTAGTCATCCGCTCCCAACCAGCGAGTGGGAGACAATAGCTCAACTGTGTAGGCATTTAAACACACTGAGGCACATTCACCTAACCATATACATTAGTCATATAGATTGTGGTGCACATTGAGATGGTCACATACTAATGCAAACAGCTATTCAAAACTGTATAAACAAAGTATTTGTTTAATTTCATTTGAACAGAACTTCACATCCTTATCTTATGTTTTTTTGCACTACAAAAGCCTATATTGGATTATATTTTAACAACTACATTGATGCTTCTTTTGAAGAATTTCAGAATTTTCAAAATAATTTTATCGCTGATCAATATCTTCACCAAATCAAATAACAGTGTATTGTTTTTGTGAAGTGATTATATTTTAAATTGCAATTTTACATTTACAAATGTGGTTGATTTAAAACATTATGAGCCCTAATTGTGACACCTGATAGGTTTTTAGATGCATTAAAACAAAATGATCAACACCATATTGTGCATTACTATGACCTGAAAGGAAAATGATACATGGTTATTGTTATTTTTAGTGTTGCATGCTTAGTATCCAGTTCCCCTAAGTCAATACTTTTAAGAACCACCTTTTACTAAATTAGCAGCTGCGAATCTTTTAGGGTTATGTCTACTCTGGATTTGCACATCTGGAAAGAAAGATTTTGCTTTCCCTTTTTCTTTGGAGAATGTTCAAACAGATCTTGACATATTCTGAAAACCTCTTTGAACAACAATTTTCAAGTCTTTTCAAAGATTTTCAATTAGATTACTGTAACATCTGAAATTTAGGTCATTCTAAGATAATATACTTTGAGCTTAATGCTTGTTGTAGCTCTTGCTATTTATTTAGGATGGCCTACTGGAAGTGAATCTTTTACCTGAAATATTTTGCAGCCTCTGCTGTTTTCTTTCATACCCCCCCCCCCCCTCTTTATTTAAATCCATCCCATCATCCCCATGTTTTACAATAGGGTACAGCTGTGTTTATACTGACATTAAATTGCACAATCGGACTCTAATTAACCCTTTTTGGTGACTTCTGAAGGCAAGTGATTGGTCTGAATTTTTTTTTTGTGGTGTCGGAGTAAAGAGGCCTGAATAAATAAATACACCACACTTTTCAGATATTCATTTGGGGAAAAAAAGAAAACCATTCATAATTTCCTTTCACTTAACAAATTTGTGCTACATTTGTTTTTGTGTATCACATAAAATCTTATCAAAATTAATTGAGGTCTGTGGTAACATGACAAAATGTGGATAAGTTCAAACGTATGAATACTTTTACAAGACCCTGATTATAGCTTAAAGCCATACCAAGACTGTAGTTAAATCTTTTACCGTCCATTACGTAAACTATAACTAACCTTTAAAAGAAAAGGTTAACTGTCTACTCTACATTAGGAGTAGGCAAAGAAAGTGTGATCTATATTTAGCCATCGCAGAAAGATGACCTGTCCCTTTCTGCAAATCTCCCCCTCCATTCACTACACACACACACACGCGCGCCCACTCCCCCACACACACACACACGCACATGCACACACTACACAATAGCAGTGAAAAGCTGTGAGGCTCTCTCATACCCCATATTCTACCTATTCCTCTTTGTTTTGTGTCTGATTTATTTCTACAACCAATCTTCCTGCCCCTCGGTCCACTGCAGTGTCCTTGTTCACTTACTGTTGTGCAGCATTCCCTTCATATTCTGCCTCAGCATCATCTTAAATCAAATCTTAATTCATAGGGTTCTTATTGGCTACGCCAGCTTCACTGTCCAATATTACATTGGCTTGCAAAAGTATTTGGCCCCCTTGAACTTTTCCACATTTTGTCACATTACAGCCACAAGCATGAATCAATTTTATTGGAATTCCACGTGCAAGACCAATACAAAGTGGTGTACACGTGAGAAGTGAAATGAAAATCATACATGATTCCAAACATTTTTTACAAATAAATAACTGAAAAGTGGGGTGTGCGTAATTATTCAGCCCCCTGAGTCAATACTTTGTAGAACCACCTTTTGCTGCAATTACAGCTGCCAGTCTTTTAGGGTATGTCTCTACCAGCTTTGCACATCTAGAGACTGAAATTCTTGCCCATTCTTCTTTGCAAAACAGCTCCAGCTCAGTCAGATTAGATGGACAGCGTTTGTGAACAGCAGCTTTCAGATCTTGCAACAGATTCTCGATTGGATTTAGATCTGGACTTTGACTGGGCCATTCTAATACATGGATATGTTTTGTTTTAAACCATTCCATTGTTGCCCTGGCTTTATGTTTAGGGTCGTTGTCCTGCTGGAAGGTGAACCTCCGCCCCAGTCTCAAGTCTTTTGTAGACTCCAAGAGGTTTTCTTCCAAGATTGCCCTGTATTTGGCTCCATCCATCTTCCCATCAACTCTGGCCAGCTTCCCTGTCCCTGCTGAAGAGAAGCACCCCCCAGAGCATGATGCTGCCACCACCATATTTGACAGTGGGGATGGTGTGTTCAGAGTGATGTGCAGTGTTAGTTTTCCGCCACACATAGCGTTTTGCATTTTGGCCAAAAAGTTCAATTTTGGTCTCATCTGACCAGAGCACCTTCTTCCACATGTTTGCTGTGTCCCCCACATGGCTTGTGGCAAACTGCAAACGGGACTTCTTATGGTTTTCTTTTAACAATGGCTTTCTTCTTGCCACTCTTCCATAAAGGCCAACTTTGTGCAGTGCACGACTCATAGTTGTCCTATGGATAGATTCCCCCACCTGAGCTGTAGATCTCTGCGGCTCATCCAGAGTCACCATGGGCCTCTTGGCTGCATTTCTGATCAGCGCTCTCCTTGTTCGGCCTGTGAGTTTAGGTGGACGGCCTTGTCTTGGTAGGTCTACAGTTGTGCCATACTCCTTCCATTTCTGAATGATCGCTTGAACAGTGCTCCGTGGGATGTTCAAGGCTTGGGAAATCTTTTTGTAGCCTAGCCTACTTTAAATTTCTCAATAACTTTATCTCTGACCTGTCTGATGTGTTCTTTGGACTTCATGGTGTTGTTGCTCCAAACATTCTCTTAGACAACATATGAGGCCGTCACAGGGCAGCTGTATTTGTGCTGACATTAGATTACACACAGGTGCACTCTAGTCATTGGCACTCATCAGGCAATGTCTATGGGCAACTGACTGCACTCAGCCCAAAGGGGGCTGAATAATTACGCACACCCCACTTTTCAGTTATTTGTTTATAAAAAATGTTTGGAATCCTGTATGATTTTCGTTCCACTTCTCATGTGTACACCACTTTGTATTGGTCTTTCACGTGGAATTCCAATAAAATTGATTCATGTTTGTGGCTGTAATGTGACAAAATGTGGAAAAGTTCAAGGGGGCCGAATACTTTTGCAAGCCACTGTATGTCACACTGCACAGATGAACTGAGGCTTTTATCATATGTTTCAGATTTAAGAAAAATATAGCTTTATTATTTGTTCATTTTCCTCTTTCACTTACAGCTTTGATAAAAACTGTTAGAGATTCTATCAAATTGACTATTAGAGTCCTTAAATTAATAATAATAATAATAATAATAATAATAATAATAATAATAATAATAATAATAATAATAATAATAATAATAATAATAAGTATACATGTTTTTCTCATTTCAGCTTTTGTTATCTTTATCATGTGTCTGATGCTATTCATATTGTAACAAATTAATTATAGGAACCACACAATATATCTATCAAATTAAATATATTTTTGATTTGGTAAATCTTGTTTTATCAGCCCAAACAACAATTTTGAACCTTACTTACATTTGAAATTATGCAGCTCTGCTGTACTCAAGGCGAGGAGATAAACAGAAATTAAATTCCTGGTTGCAGTTTGGAGCAGAAATTTCTCAGGTTACACTAACAAGCTGATTCACAGCAGGACTGTGGATGTTTTTCACACAAAACATGTTATTTTGTTTGTATGATCTACAAAGTTACCAATTTGCTTAACAGATAATGCTATCAAGTAAATAGCATCTCTATGTGCAAATGTGGTTTGTCCAAGTTTAAATGAGGTGTTATTTATGCATTTAGAGGCAGAACCTATACAATATTTATAAAAATGTATGCAAAGTGCTGTAAGCCCAAAATGCCTTCAATTCTCAAAGACCATAGCACAATGCAAGTGGTAGTTAATGCAAAATATTTATCATGCTCTGAAAGCTGGGGGTATTTGCAACAAAGAAATAGAAACAAAGGAAACAAGCAAAGCTGCTGGCTCTGAAAAAGAAGGCATGAATGTCACAGAGGGGAGTGATTCATCCTCTTATTATAAAAACTTTCTGTGGTGTACAAATACATGGTCGAAACAGTGTTTAAGATTCTGATGTTGCAGTTTTTATGTTCAGAGCACACACATCACAATAGCAGAGCATTACAACAGACAGTGCTTCACATCCAGAGGTTAATAAATAGGAATCAAATATATTAACAAATCTCTGCTTATCATGCCACATGGTAGGGGAGACCTGATGGATCTTCCAAAAAAAGATGCACAGCTGAAGAAAAACTGTAATGATCGCCTATCAATATTTACTAAGGACCTTTTAATTCTTATTAATATGTAAATAACAGGCAGAATGACACAAGCACTAGAGTTTTATTTGTTCATACGTATTTAATTGCAATCAATGTTTAAATCAGTCAGTGAAAGGAATTAATCATCCCAATGTTTCTGTAACAACCCATTAAAGGATTTAGAAATGCCATCCTAAATGTAATTCCTTCTTTTTACACTGAAATATTGTTAAAATAGTGTTGATAAGTGCTTTAATATTTTTTGGACCTGGAGCAAGCTCCGTCTAGCTGAGTAGAAAGATTCACTCTTTATGTCCCAAAATATCTAACCACATACACCCCCCCCCCCCCCCCCCCAGATAATTCAGAGCAACAGCAGATTTAAAGATAAGCAGAGAAAGTAAAGGGGAAAAGTGGTTAAGAACCAGAGAGTGAACAGCTAGTTGGACCATGATTGAATATCTGGATAGCTCGATATGTGTTTGTGTGGTTAAACACGTGCGCATAGGAATGTGTGTAGGTGCGTTTCCCATTCAAGACGACCATCTGCCACTCTCCTCTGAGTGAAGTGTGAAAGCGAGCACCTGGCTGCGAGTCAGCAGTGCGTAGATCCCAGGAGAGCCTTCAGTTTAGAAAGCACTTAATACCCAGCCACACACTGCACGCTCCAGTAGGAACACAGCGATGGAGAAGAATAATGAAGCTTTTACCACAGCATAGTCCCACAAGTAAGCACACCTTGCAAATAAGCTTTTGAGAAAAGGAGATAAAGTGTTGGAACTATTTAAGTATTTTTTTTAATTTCTGTTGCTAGTTTGATGCGTTTTACACTAAGCAGTAGCTCTGTTGATAGTAAATGTGGTTTGATGCTTTGACTCATTTCTCCTTAGGTGTCAATGACCAAAACATTAAGTCCTTGTCCACACATCTCACAAAACGAAGATATTTTTCTACGAAATGTTTGTTTGCTAACTCTTCACTTTAAAGACTGGAAGATAATATCACTGCAGGAATCAAAATTGCCATTTTAACATCATCAACCAGTACCAAGTGAAACAACCTTTCTCATACAGTTTAGCCGTATATTAACATCTGTGGGAGATTTAAGAATCAAGAAGTTTTTCTCTGATGTGAAATGAGCCATGTGTCTCTCAAAAGATAATAAAACAGTTTAAAAATACATTATGAAAGAACAATTATGAAAAAATCTTGTTTATGATTTTTATTTACATGTTATTAAAAACTAAGTCTACAAAAGTATTTATTACCGTCTCAAAAATCAGACAAATATTTATTCAAATATAAACAATATAATCAAATATAAACCTTTTTATAGTTGCTGACTAGCTTTTTTCCATGATTCCACTGGTATTTTAACTATTTATCTTTAGTGATTAGTTCCAAGGCTTCCTTGCCATCACCCTAATCTTTTGGGCAGGTCCAAACCATTAATACTTGAAACATTTTGGTCAAATTAAAAGCTTACTTTAAACCTTAATCTGTCAGGGGTATGAATAATTGTAGGCTTAAAGTGGCTATATGCAACTTTTTCCCGAAAATAAACGTAACAATAGCCTTTTTATTTGACATTTTATGACTCAAACATCTGCTGATGAGCATACTGACACCTTGTCAGCTCACAGTGGGTGCACCTATAAGCCTGTATCCAATTTTTTCTATTTTCTGTCAGGTCGGATTTTCCCGCGCTGTCTGCGGATGTGACGTCAAGCGCGTTCATGTGAAATGTTTCAGATCACTCTGCCACCACCGCTAGTCAGCAATTATCCTACACTCGCAAGCAGTGCAATGGATTGTGCGAATACACAGAAGAGACCCAGGACAACTCTGACACCAACAGTAACTCCACATAAGACAAAAAAAAGTTAAACCCCTGACAAGTGCCCGAAAAAGATAGAAGTTCGAGAGCGACCGGCGTAGGAGTGCGCGCTGCGAGAGCGAGCAGAAAGGAAGAGCAGTTCCGTTTTTTGGCCACAGGTGTCAGTTGCGAGTTTAAATTTCCAAAAATTGCATATAGCCTCTTTAACTAAGATTTTATTTACCATTTGGGACAATCTTTGTGTCATTTTAATTTTTAACACTGCTCTTTTCACAACCTCTCTAGACTATTTAGAATTGTGGGTACTTTTTTATGCTCTCTTCTCTTCAGGCCAACCACAAATTTTTCTATAGGATCCTCTTCCTGATCCGTGTGTCTGAACCATTTCTACATTGATTAGCTAAATGTTTTGATCAAGTGATAACTTATCAAAGTCTAGTGCTTTTTTAAACACTCCTGGTATTCAAAATAGTTTTTTAAGCAATGTTCTCAAGTACTCATGAAGTTTTCCAAGACCTTTGGAAGAGTAATAGGCCTACTTCAAAACAGATCCTCCACCATACCTAATAGTGGAGATGAAATGTTTTTCTATAGCCAAATTAATAACGCAGGATAACAGACAGCCATGGATTATTAAAACAATATAAAATAATAAACCCATCCAACATCCCGCTATAAAATAAATAAGGGATGAAAACAAACAGCATTGAGGAAATAGTAACTGCAATTCAAGCTTCACATTCCCTCAGGACACTTGCTACAACCCACTGTTAAATTATATTTTGAAGAAAGGTCACTTCATCTCAGCATGATGACTTTAGTCAGACAGTATACAGTCATGAAAGAAAAGGTAAAATTAACAGAATCTGAGCTGACCTTGAAAGTAACAGTGCTGCATCTCTGTCACTCATTGTAAATCAAATAAAACAGTACAAAACTTGAATGGCCACCTTGACACAACATAGTGAATACTTCAGAATACATGTCACTATGTCACTCCAATGCCCAGAACTGCATTCAGAGGCCGCATACCTCCACACAGCTTAATTTATCCATGCTACAGTGAAATGTATTAAACTTCATTGAAATGCATTAACAAACAGACTTCACCAAATTAAAAGATATCTAAATGGTAATTCTCTGTAAGAGCAGCAGATAAAAGGGGAGGTTTAAAAGTCTACGTAGGTACAGCATGTTCAGAGATTCTACTCTGTATTCTTCCCCATATATCCTCTGACTGTGTAAATCAGTATTAGCCCAGATCTACTGCACATGTTTGACACTGACTGAGTCATGCAGGCAGGCAAAGGTAACAGAAATAATGTATGGCAGTATGGGATGTGTAAGGAGGGACTTGCTTACATCGCTTACACTGAAAGAGGGAAACGCTGTAAAAGATTTAGAAGGTTGGCTGTTTCTGAATGCTTCAAATAAATAATTTAATCTCTTTAAAAATCTGCTTTCTCTCAGTTTCCATCTTCACGCTATATATCTTGTATTTTTTTGTGGTAAATTTATTGAACACACTAACAATTATTATTTATTAAACTTTCTGAAATGCTTTTTTATTAAAATTCTTAAAACAAACAAATCATTTCACATCCATGCTACCAGCTGGTGGCAGCAGGGAGCTCACCTTGAAGCCGATGTCTCCCTTCTTGCAGCAGAGGCAGGCCAACATGAGGAAGACGAACGTGAAGAGGCCTGAGAAGGAGATGGCTACAACTGCGAGAGAAGAAGGCCAGGAAAGCTCGCTCAGCGGCGCACCATCTGCAACATTGGATAGACATGCAAGTGTTAATGGGTTCAAAGCGTCTGGAGATCAGATGGCAAACAGAAAAGCCATGCAGGAAATTAAAAGCTAAGCAGAGATAAAGCTGATTTGGATAGGCAAAGATGAAATGTACCAGGCTGATAAAAGAATAATCACTTGTCATTAATATGGATTCAGGTACTTTTTCTTCTCTAAAGAGTGAGAATGTGAGAATAATGTAGCATAACTGGAATAGTCACTGCAGTCTCAACCATTTAGGGAAAAGCTTTAAAAAGCATCTGCTAATACAGTTAGCAAACCAAAAATGTAATAAAATAGTAGTTACTGTTCATTCTGCTTTAATGCAGACAGCGGTGATGGATGGAAATCTTGCATTCTGATTTTCATTTTCCTTGCAGCGATAAACATAAATCTGATTTAAAGGAACTACTTTACACTGCAACGCACACAAAGCTGTTAAAGCACATTTGAGCTGGAATGGACTGCATTTTTAAAAAGATCTCATTCACAGTCGGCCTATTGTTCATCTCTCACCACCTGCAATATTTCACAGAGGATTTACCATATGTCATCTCCGACAATCTGACACATGTGTGCATCACATGTGTCAGATTGTGTTATAGCCTGTCATTCAGCCAGACTGCGAGGCCAGATGTCTGAATTTACTTGTTTTAGTTAGAAACCATATGCATTTCTGAAAAAAGGGTACAGAGGAGACTATTCACTGCAGTGCATCGCAAAGGATTTATTCTCTTTTAACGTTTTCTTAGTTTGTCATGTTGGATATCTTACATGCACTGTTTAATCACTGTTGTTTGTCATGTGAAAATGTAAAGATAGTGGCATAACTTCAAGCCTACAAAAACATTCCCTTTCACTTAAACTGACAGGCTGAGCAAGAAGAGAACCCAAGAGACCCATGGTAGCTCTGGAGGAGCTGTAAAGATCCACAGCTCAGGTAACAACTATTCTTTATGCACTCCATTAATTTGGTCTTCATGTGAGAGTAGTAAGAAGACAGCCGTTGTTGTAAGATATCCAAAAAACCTCCCACAGCAAAAATAAAGGGAAGGTCTCTAGTTAGATGAGATGATAACAAAGCTTTTTGTTAAGCTTTCACATCACCCTGGCCGGAACACACCATCCCTATGGTAAAACATAGTGGTGGGAGCATCATGCTGTGGAAATGCTTTTTGTCAGCTGGGACATGGGACTACTGTAATTCTTTACTATCAGGAAGTCAACAAAATGCCATTAAAAGCCTTCAGTTGATCCAAAATGCGGCAGCAAGAGTTCTGATGAATATTAAAAAGAGAGATCACATTTCTCCTGTTTTAGCTTCCCTTTATTGGCTCCCTGTTAAATGCAGAATAGAATTTTATTTAAGATCCTTCTTCTTACATACAAAGCCCTTAATAATCAAGCTCCATCATACATCAGAGATCTAATTGTTCCATATGTTCCTAACAGAGCACTTCGCTCTCAGACTGCAGGTTTACTTGTAGTTCCTAGGATTTCTAAAAGTAGAATGGGAGGCAGATCTTTTAGTTATCAGGCTCCTCTCCTGTGGAACCAGCTCCCAGTTTTAGTCCGTGAGGCAGACACTCTGTTTACTTTTAAGGCCAGGCTTAAAACTTTCCTTTTTGATAAAGCTTATAGTTAGAGTGGCTTAGGTCATCTTGAGCTATCTCTGTAGTTATGCTGCTATAGGCTTAGACTGCTGGAGGACAGACTTACCAATTTTCTTCACTCTGCTACTTCCTTTTCTCCTACAACTCTCCAGTTGTATTACAGTACATTCTGTTATTTTGACTGTTAACTTTGTTTTCTCTCAGTGTTTTTCTCTCCATAGAAAATATGCCTGGTCTGGTATCCTGCTTGGCTACAATGCCCTGTTGGACGGGGGCCATCGACTGGGATGATCCTCCCAATAACTGAACATCCACTGTGTCCTGTTATCAACTTTTTACTTTCTGTAATATAGAAAGTTCTCTTATATCAGATCTTCTGTTCCTTCTGTGTTTCTGCTCTGTCTTCTCAAACCCCCAAACGGTCGTGGCAGATGGCCGCTCCTACTGAGCCTGGTTCTGTTGGAGGTTTCTTCCTGTAAAAGGGGAGTTTTTCCTCTCCACCATCGCTACATGCTTGCTCAGTATGAGGGATTGCTGAAGGATTGCTGTGGTTGGAAAGTCTGCCCAACCTCACGCCAATGATTGACGCAATCTGCTGGGATTCCTTAAATAGGAAACTTTTTAACTGATTGGAATGCTTGTATAAATGTATTGAAATGACTTCTTGTTAAGTGCCTTGAGATGACATCTGTTGTGAATTGGCGCTATATAAATAAACTGAATTGAATTGAATTGAATCTGGTTGAAGTTATTCAGAAGGTGGATAGAACTAAATAGAGGACGATTCCTTAAGAAAACTTGGGAAAACTGCAAAAGACTTGAGACTGGAAGAGAAGGTCCACCTTCTAGCAGGAAATGAACCTAAACACATAACCAGAACTACAGTGGGTCTAAGCATATTTGTCTGTTATGTTACATTCAAAGTCCAAACACAAATTGAATTGAGGATATTTAAAGACCGGAACATTGCTGTTTAACATTCTTCTTTGCAAAATATATTCAGCATTGTCCAACTGGGTGGAGAGTGTATGTAGTTTCTAGATGTGCATAACTAGAGACATGACCCAAAAAACTTGCAGCTGTGACTGCAGGAAAAGGTGCTTCTGCAAAGCATTGATTCGGGGTGGACTAAAAAATGCACAGAACCGTTTTAATCCATGAGGGATCTCCTTAGACTTTCAAATTAAGCACTATTTTGTGTTAGTCTGTCACAAAAATCCCAAATATCTATTAAACTTCATTAAAACTAAACTTAGTTTTGACCTATAAAAACATGAAAAAGTTCAAGAGGTGTGAATACATTTAACAAGACGCTATAGAGCCAATCTTAATGTGAGAAAAACAAAAACATACAGTGACAGAAAAGCCCAGGGGTCTCATTTATAAAACTTTGCTTAGAATCCTTACTAAAACCATAATTAAGCTCAGCAAATTTTTTTACTTACGCCTTGGAGTACGCACAGCAGCGCGCAATTTCCGCTTTATAAATCACACTCTTCCTAGAAATGTGCTCAGCTTGGATCATATCCCGCCCACAGCACAAACGGTCAAGGCAAAGTGCCTAGTGAATATTCTGCATCGACTTAAGCCTGCAGATATGGGGCGTTTCACGGGTAACCATGGCAACTGAGAGGTGGAGAAAGTGCAAAGTGGAGGCAAACCGTTTTATTTCAATCAATCAATCAATGTTTATATATAAAAAGCTTTACTCAACCAAAAGGCTACCAAAGTGCTTCACCTTGAAAGTTAAAAAATATAGTTAGCAATAAGAAAATGTTTAACAAGACAACCCGGGTAAAAAGATGAACATAAAAAAATAGAAGCAGCAGCACAAGCGATAAAACAAAGAACAATCAATAGGCCTATAAAAAGTTTGAATTATATGATTAATTCTTGCAACAACAATAAAATTGGAATAAAAGCTAATTAAAACAAATAAAAACTAAATTTAAGCAGAACATAATAAGTTTCAGCAAAGCCTGACAGAAAAGGTATGTTTTAAGTCTAAGAGTATAATCCAAGCAAAATACTATTTGGCAGTCACGGGAGAGCTGTGAGTGACACAGCGTTGATGCAGCAGCGTGCCTGACAAAAAAATAAATAAGGAGGGGACGGGATGCACAGTTCCAGCAGGTCTGTAGATCTAACACCGGGTCCAGTTCAGCACATAGATCTAATAGGACCGCTTTAGGGAATCTACATTGGCTCCACCCATCCAAATGCTGCCAGTGACATGATCTTCAATGAGCGCCAGCGCATCCATTGGGCAGCATTATGCAGGAGTGTCACTGCAGTATATTTGTACTTCACACAATTACTGCACTAATGAAGACATACACATGAACATACTGTGATATAATTCTATAATGCAAGATATTTTCATTCAGATTCTCATTTTAATTCTTAGTTCAGAGACGTGGGTGGGGGCTGACTGTTGGTTGTGTGCGCAGCTCTAAAAGTCAGGAAATGTGGCTTAAATTCACAATTTTGCCATCTCACCGGCTGCACTGCCAGTATCCTCTATGTCCAAAAAGTGTGTAAGCAAGTTACGTACATTTTTCCGCCACATTTTTTTCAATAAATCCCAAATTTAGCGTACGAAGTGGCTTACGCAGGTTTCAGGCCATGTTTTGTGCATAAGCAAGCTTTATAAACAAGACCCCAGATCTCCATCAAGGACTGGGGCTACAATAGTCTGTGAGGCATGTGAGTGGGTTGTTTCCAGCTCGGTGGCTGAGACCCCTGCGGTCCTGACCCATTTGGCTGCAGGGAACACAATGATATTTCACTGACCTGACAGCTCCCACAGCCCAATCAGCACAGCTTCAACCCAAGCTTAACCCAAAAGTCAGAGCAACAAAGCCTGTTATGTGTTAGATTGGCATTCACAAAACTGAATGCTAACAGACAGGAATATGCTCCTACATAAATATTGCTGCTGAAAGTCTTGCACATACAGTAGCACTAATAGCTAAAATATCACCATGGTAACATCCAGATGGCTAACAAAAAGATTGGCTTTAACAGTGCGATGAACCTCACGCCCCATCTTTCTGTTATCACTACTAAAGGACATTTTAACATTTTACTGATGCCTCTTGTTTTATCTAGCCCACTCTGGTTGCAGTGTCAGTTTGACTGAGTCTATTTTTTTCTGCAAGGGCCTATAAGATGGAAGAAAGGCAACAGTAAAACTAAACCTAGCATCCGATACTCCTTCCAGATCCAGTGCAAACCATTACTCAAAACCTGGGTAAATTATGAGATGACTTGCATTCTTTGCTTATAAAAAGCCTAAAGGAAAAGAATGGATACTAATTATGGCTTTAAACAAACACTTTCAGCACAACTACCTTTGAAGCTTCAAAAATGTGTGAAATTCATTTCAACTCCATAAACACCATTTTGTCTGTTGAGAAATTGTACACTGAATCTATAGATTTATTAATGCACGAAGAAGGGAGTAAAGAGGGTGTGTATGGTGGAGCTGGTGTCGAACCTTTAATAAAACATGCTGCTGTGTGGGGGAGATGGTGCCTACTCAAGGTCACAACATAGATGTTGTCATTTCTGGAATTGGCTGTAAGATCTACAGCTGGTAAATTACTGTCCTTTAAACTAATTGAAAAAGACACTTAAGCAAGACAGATAAAACACACTGTTCTATTATTGGCTGGAATAAGCCATTGAATGTGAAAAGTTCTCAACTTTTATCTAATGTAACATTAACTCTGATACCTCTTTAGAGACTTAAATGAAACAAAATCCATCACTGAAAAAAGCTTCAGCTACCTACTATAATCACAGATTATTTACATTTATGTAAATTGGCAGCTAACACAAAGCTATGCTGTTTTCACAGTGTTTCAAGTTTTAGCATGTATGGTGGTGGGTTGAAAACATATATTACGTATGTGGTGCTAAACTTGAGAAAAATGAAGGAGAAATTTAGTCCTATCAAATGCTTGAAGTATTGTGCCTTGCCTTTGATGTGCTCATGTTCTGAATAGTATGTGTACACTGGCATCAATGGCATTCAAAGTGTTCTCCAGAGTCATGACTGGGTATATTGCTTTCCCTTGGCATCATCATCTATTTTTTCCATATAAAAAGAGCATTTGTGGATGAAACTGACCATCAAGGAATGTAATTCCAAAGCTCCATTAATGGTCAGATAAATAGGAATCCAACTGATCAGACAGTAAGTGATGCCTCCAGTTTTAAGCACCCGCCACATCAAAGTGTGTCAATCTGTATAACAATACTAATACATTTTATTTTTAAGGCGCCATTCTAAAACCCAAGGTCACTTTACAGACTATCATAGACAATAAACAAAACAATTAATCAAATAGCAAATAAGAAGACAGTAGTACAACCAAAATTGGTGTCTAAAGTGAGTAAGCCCATTTGAACAGATGTATTTCGAGCTGTGGTTTAAATTATGGAAGAGAGTCAATATTTCTGATGTCTGGAGGAAGTGAGTTCCAAAGCTGAGGTGCAGAGTGACTGAAAGCTCTGCTCTCCATGGTGAGTCTGGAGGCTTTGTAATTTTGCTAAATTTTGCTTTGTATTGTTTGTGATTGTATGATTGTTCATTCTTATTTCAGTATTTATGAATGTGTGTCTGAGTTATATGTTCTGCAGAACAGGAACCTGTTGAAAAACAGTTTTAAAATGAGTCAGGCCCGATTGCTTCAATCTTTTAATTTTTTCCTGTTTAATAAATAGAGAGAATTTGAGTTAACTTCAGTAAAACTTATTAAACCAGAGTAGTATGCAGATTTAGTTGAGGCAATGCAGTCTTTATAAAACAAAATATGATTGTTGTCGAGTTCTTTGTGTATGGTGAGTCCAGTTTTCCAAAACAGACGTTCCAGTTGGCATCCTTTGGCTTTGAGATGACGCAGATTGAGAGTACACGATGGAACTGAGTCTGTTTGAGTGGAGCAAATGTGTTAAGAAGGTTATGGAGGTTAGCATTATAGTAAGAAACAAGTTCATCAGGAGTTGAGGAGCTGTGAATAGATGAAAAGTCACATATGCCAGATGAGAAAATGCCAGGGTTAATATCATTTTTATTCTAAATGCAATATCATGAGGAGTACAGGTTTTGGAAGCTGTTACATTAACAACAAAATAAATAAACATACGATCAGAAAGATGAAACAAATTAGCTTTGCAGTGAGTGGGGGTGACACCAGAAGAGCAAACAAAATCCAAAATATGATCTTTAGAATGAATAGGAAAGTTGATGCATTGTTGGAGTCCAAAACTTTTCAGTCAAGAAGTGAAATCTCTAGAAGGAAGGTTATTGTAATTGTCCATGTAAATATTGAAGTCACCAACAATTATCATCTTGGGAGAGAGTACAGAGAGATGAGTGAGAAGAACATTAAAGTAATTTAAAAACTCTTTATTTGGTTTAGGTGATCAATAAACAGTACATATATTAGAGGGAGTAGATCCAGGGAGCTGTGATGCGATGTATTCAAATGACTGGAAGAGTGGAGCAGAGACAGGGAGGACTTTCCACTACTTTGTGTGTATTATTGTGAGACCTCCGCCCCTCCCCGATTCACAAGGTTGACAAATGTAAACAAACTCAGGTGGAGTTGATTTGTTGAGGGAGACTAAGTCATTTGGATGTTGCCAAGTTTCAGTCCGGCATAGCAAGTCTAACTGACAGTCGGAGAAGAGATCCTGGATGAAATGCCCCTTAAAGAGAGCAGATGTTTAATAGACCGAAGTTGAAGTTAGCATGCTTGACAGTAGGCTTAGCCAACCTAGCCAGGTGGGCTCACGCAGCGTGGTTAACAGTCCGTTATTACTCAATATTGCGCGGAGGACGACAAATTCTGGATCAGAATGACTCCACTTGGGAAATGTTCTTGATGTGAAAGTTTTGCAGA
Organism: Valencia hispanica; assembly: GCA_963556495.2. NCBI lineage: Eukaryota > Metazoa > Chordata > Actinopteri > Cyprinodontiformes > Valenciidae > Valencia > Valencia hispanica. Next base: position 29,951,152 of record OY747718.1, on the reverse strand, counting down.
GACCCTCGGTGGATGTATCTGCAGCGGGGCTTAAAAGCGATGTCTGGATGGAGGTGAAAAGCCACAGATGGAGGGACAGTCAGGTAGAAATGGGGTCGCAGAAGCTCAGAAGCAGAGTACTGTAGGAGAGCTGTCCCCAGGTGGTGAACGATAGATAAAACAGCCCAGGTGAGCACAGACCACACGTTTCCCTCATAGATCCACATCTTCAGGTCCAAGCACTGGGTGTAGACAGCTGGAACCAGGCCGATGTGGAAGGGAGGTTGGTGGAAATCTGAGCAGACAACTGCAGCAGGGAGCAGGGAGCGATCAGTAGATGTTGATGATCAACTTTAACCAGACTCATTATTGGATGCGGGATTTTAGTTGTCATCTAACAGTTTAAAAACGCAGAAAACTAAAAGAAATTAGCGACCGGTGAGCAGCAGAGGCGGCCAAATGCGCCAGCGTTCCCTTAGCCGGAAATCTAGAGATCTAGATCTAGATCTAGAGATCTAGTAATTTATATGAGCAGGCAGAGCATCTACATAGTGTATAGGGAGTTTTTAGTAATGTTATTCCTTGGTCAATGCTGCAACATTTTACTCACAGATCAATTAATTGTGTTGCAGGTGTGCTCATGTTTGGTATACTTGGAATGTGTTGTTTCCCATTGCACGATGTCATACTAAAACATTGAAATGAAAGGTTGATACACAGTAGTGTGACTAGATTATTACTTTTTTTACACCAAGAGACATTAATCATAAGTCCTTAAACAGACTTGGTTTTTTTTTATCCAGCTAGTCGTCTACTCTGATTTGTGTAGCTGCTTAATGACGCCAGATAGGAAGCTTGTGAACCTGTATTACTGTATTTACTGTGTCTTATAATAGAACCCTTTGGAGAACGTTTGCATTTTCCAAAGCGGTAGCTGAATTTCTAATAGTCCTTTTGTGGCTGTTCTATTATTCAGATGAATCCATAACTTGTTTCAATTAACATAAGGCTATGACAGTTGCTGAATATGTTCAATCTAGTAAGCAGGAGTTTCATTGAATCCAAATAGTGATATAGTGCTTGTTTTCAAACAGAATTATGGCTGTTAACAAAACTAGATTAATGAAACTAAACGAAGTAGATTGCAAATATATGTCAACTAATGTCTAATGTAAGTTTAGAGATTTTTCTGGTTTCTACTTTATTTCAACATCTGGCTCCTGGTGGGCTAAACAAATTTGCAATAAAGAGGACAAAGATGTGCCTGAGCTCTAGAAGACTGTAAGGAGGATAAGCCTTTTTAAATGGTGATCAATAACTGATAAAAACTTGACAAATGTTCTTTTAGGGATTGAATACTGAGAAGTTGTACAACTGTACATATTAAAACTGTGTTTGATGAGCAGTATAGCAATTTATCACACAGTTATGCTTTAGCCTAATCCAAAACAAGCAGCCAATGGGGGTGGGGTATTGCAGTTGCTTAAGGAAACTTGTGTATTCAGATCAATGTATATTAAAATCATCTAACTCTTTAAGTCTTAGCCATAGGCATAGGTTTTAAAGTAGTTGTTGCAGCAAGAAAAAAACTCCTGAGCTCATTTTCTACATAATACAAATAAAATAGGCAGATGTTTGGAGGTTTTGGGACCCTAAGAACCTATAGCTTCCCTAGGGACAAACAGAAAAATGTTGCACACATTAATGTTTTTATACCTGTGTATACTCAGTGCATATACTTAATACAAGACAAGAAGTCTGAAAATGGGGACAGTATACAAGGACACATACTCCTTTTCATGTTCTCTTGATTTCCTATTTACTGGTACAAGCTAGGCTTTCATTCCCTCAGTCCATTCCAGAAGCCTGTTTTGCTGATTAAAGTTCCAACAGATGGATCAGCATATTGACTCTTTATTAACCACAAGAAAACCTCTGAGCGGCTGTGCAGGGGAAATTTAGAGAAACCATTTTCATAAGTGTGACATTTTAAGAATCCATCTCGCTCTCTCCCTTCCTCCCTCCTTCACTTCTCGCCCTCTCTCTTGGGATCTGTGAACAGAGTGACGACCCTGGTTCCTCCATAAATATTTGAGAAGCGCACGTTACCATAACAGCTGCACAGAGAAATGAAAATAAAGCACTTAAAGCTCGTTTCATTCCAGCTTTATTAAAATGCTGTCTCCAGGACCGTGGAGAGAGATGAGTAACGTCCTGGCAGAGAGGAGGGCAAGAGCAATGGAGTCACCCTACCACCTCCACATTTCAGACTAAAGATTAGGGGGAGGCTGTAGGGTAAACAGATGGATGACGAAAGGAAAGATGTGCCAGCTTCAGTAAAGAAAGCACATAAGAAAATAAAACATGAAAGGACACTTCCTTTGAACTCTTTTAGTTTGTCATGCCACAACAAGAAAATAATGCATTTCATTGGGATTTTACGTGACATGGCAACACAAAGTCATGTCTAATTATGAAGAGAAAAAAGTTTTCAAAAAACTTTTGGATGCCATTGTATTCATCCCTTTTACTCTAATATCCCTGAATAAAATGTATTACAACCAAATTCCTTCAGAAGTCACCTAATTAATAAATAGGGCCTTGTGTGTTGAATTTGCTCTCAGTATAAATAATGTACAACAGCTCTGTGGAAGCCTTTAGAGGTTTGTTAGAGATTATTAGTACCCTGCAGACGGAAAACCAATATTGACATTTTGGTCTAAATTCAAAATGGTATATGTCAGAGAACACCAACACTACCTACGTATAACCTACTGTAAACCAGCTATGTTTCATTGTTGTTCCATCATGATGCAATGCTTTTCTTCAACAGTAAGGGGGAAGTCAGTCAGAGCTAATGGGCAGATGGATTGACCTAAATGCAAGTTATTCCTGGAAGAAAACCTATTGGAAACTGTAAAATACTTACATTTTATTGGAAGTATAACTTCCAGAAGGACAGTGACTGTATTCATGTGTTAGAATGGCCCAGTCCAGTTACAGATTGAATCCCTATTTGGAATCTATAGTGAGACTTGAGAATTGGTGCATCTATGAATTCTCCATCCACCCTGGCTGATCTTGAGGTATTTTGTAAAGACAAATGGGCAAAAGATTCAGTCTCAAGTGCAAAGCTGGTGTATACACAACCAAAAACACATTTAATTTTTCTTCATCTGCACAATTATGTGCTAATTTGTGTTGATATATAAAATAAAAAATCACTAATTAAAGTTTGTGGTGGTAACATGACAAAACGGGAACCAGTTCAAGTGGTGGTAATATTTTCGCAAATCACTGGAATGGGCATAAAATACAACAGCATTATAAAGCGGGAGTTTCCAGTTTCAGCGGCAGAAATAAGTTAGAGATATAAACTTGAGTTTAAATAACCAAAGTCTACTGTATTATACTCATTTAAAGAACTGACAAAAGATAGGAAAGAGATAGAAATATAGAATGTGGCCGGTCCCTTGTCGGGTCCCTGCTGGGGGGTGGGGTGCCCCTGGGCCCCGGCTCTCCCGGTCCATTGACCGGCCCGCCCTGGCGCGGCTGGTTGCCGGCAGGGCCCGTGGGTTCGTCACTGGGGGATGCGGTCGGCAACGCCGGGTCCGCCTGGGGCTCTGGGGGTCCTTTGGACGTCTTTGCTCCGATCTCCTTCATGTCTGCATCGATTCCTGGGAGACGGATTGATGCCTGCTCACACCAACTATCGAACACTCTTATGGAGAAACCTTATATGCACCAGCATGCTAACACACACACATAGATGTGGGGTCTGTGGTGTTTAAGGATATATTCTTGGGCTGAGGTTATCATTACTAGAGCTTGATTAATCGGTACCATGAGTTTTTCTGTGACATTGTTGTTGTATTTTTATATCTATTTTTGTGTGATGTGGTTGTATAATTCTCAGTTCACAATGTTTGGTTTGTTTTGTCGATGTTCCTTTTTTGTTTTGTTTAGTTTTTCCCCCTCTCTCTGTCATCCTGTGGGTTTGGAGGCAGACTTCAATGTCTTCCTCTGTTTTCTTTGTTCCCCTTCCTCTCTTGTATTTTCAACTCACCCTCTCTCTTGACTTTTTGTTTCCTACTTCTCTTCTTCATCTTCCTTCTTTCTTCTCCATAATTTTCCGTCTCCGTGTCCATTACATCAGGAAATAAAAACCCCAACAATTCATAATAAAGATTTTTCACACATATATCAAGTGGAGTACTATAGCAAAAGCTGTACTGCTCTGCTTGTGAAAGTAAATCTGATGGGCTTCTACTTGGTACTCAGACACCAATTCTGAGCTCCACACTGCCAAACAGGACACGTGAAAAAAAAAAAAAAAAAAAAAAAAAAAAAAGAAATATAGAATGTGAATAGGTAAAATCCATGTGGGTAAAGCAACAGAATGCATGGCTTAATTCTGATCATATATCAACATGCATAGAATAAATAAGGATATAAAGGCAGGAAAAAGTACTTTTAATCTGTTCAAGCATGAGCTTTTCATACTGCATTATGAATAAAGCATATTTGTGCAACTAAAGTAATTCTATGGTGGATCTTCTTCTGCTCATAAAATACATAACAGTTATGTATTGAACAAATATGTTCCTATTAAATGCAAACTTTATGCAAAGAGGACAAGAGGACATTAAATATAGGAGTTTTATTTCGAACAGAGTGAAGAGATTATGACACCTCCGCACACACACACTCATATCAAAACCAGAGCAGAGATCTGGGCTTGCGCGTTTGCACCAACGCACACCCAAACAGAGAGAATGATCTCCTGCATTGGCCTGACCATACACCCTTTTTTTATAACTTTAAATTGCTTCTGCTTTTCTATGCTCTCTGTGTATGCATAAACACACATCGACACAGGGCTGTTCTTGGTTTTGACAGAGGGACCTGCAGAGTGGGCACTGTGCCAGTTCACACACAACACCAATCAAACTGCTGTGAGAAATAGTCAGGCGAAGAAAGAAGGTGAGGATGGGAAGCAGTTCCAAATGTAAATTAGTTTTTGGTGGACTGGATGCAAATCCAGACATGTGCAGGGCATCTTAACTTAAAAACCCAGTTAGACTATCTAAAAAGACACCCACAAATGTTCTAGTTTCCAAACGTATTTAATGCAAATAAAGACAAATTTGCAAACGTGTAGTTAGGGTTAACACAGATGCAAGCAAAGGTTAAATGCTGCTGTGTTTTTAGTGCCTAACAGAGAGACCCAAAAACTAAGAGTATAGCAAAAGAAAAAGGCTCTCTTCATCACTCGAAGCAAGCATTTACATTTAGGACAGTGCTGCAGGGGCAAACATGCCGATCCATCTGCCCTAACTGGCCAAACAAATACATGGTATACTGAAGATAGAAAAATGTTGGAAAAAGGTTAGTTTACAGTAGAAGTGGGATGAAAACATAGTGGCATTGTACTGTTTAGAGCAGCCATCGTACTTTGCAGAGAGTGCTAGTTGATGTATGAAGACAAATAGACATCCAGAATTGTGGAAAAAAATAGGAAGACTTAAGAAGACATGAGAATAATAGAGAAAGAAGGTCGATAGGACTGTTGTGTCACAGCAAGGCCCGCAAACACAAACACATGTGCAGAGACATCACACGTATGAGGCACTGACATGATTAATGGTAGGATATGCTATTCTCCACCAGCTCACTCTCCCTCTACCAAGCTCAGGCACTCTGTAAAAGACTGCAGATGGCTGTTTACACGACAACGTTGCCGTTTTTGTTTGAATACGCGGGTGAAAACGCACTGCGTTTACACAACAGGGCACGCGATGGAAAACGATGTAGTACATATGCCCGGCTTTAGATGGGAGTGTGCCCCGTGTATGCAGTGTTCCAAGGTTTCCCCCTCACAACCCGGAAAAGAAACATTTCATGATAACTAACAATGGTGGTCTTCTTGAAGTTCTCCTCCGCTCAAATAAAGGCGTATTGATTATTTGACGCACGTACTGCATGCGTTTCCGTTGGCGATCGCATAGAAGCCTGAGGATTTCTAAGTTTTGCTTACAGAGACCAAACAACTTCAGAAGCTGCATCAGCAGTAACCGCATACCTGGATTTGCCATTGTTGTTGTTTTTCTGTAGAAAGGCGGTGTGCGCAAGTGCAACATGTCCGTAGGTGGCTGGCAGTGACGTCATCGTTTTCAAAAGTCTCCGGCTTGCGTTTACATGACAACAAATCCCTCAGCGTTTTCAAAACTCTCCACTCTGGAAGCCGTTTCCCAAAAGCTGCGTTTTCGCCACCCCGTTTTGCCGTTGTCGTGTAAACAAGAGGCCGAATCGGAGGGAAAAACCTCAGTTTTGCTGAAAAACGTTCTCGTGTAAACAGCCCCTTGCAGACAGCTATGATAACTGTCATTAACTGGGAGTGAGAGCTCAGGAGGACCAGCATCACATGACTGTCACATACAGCTTGGGCATGCTGGTGGAAAGAAAGGTTAAGAATATCAACTCAGTCTGTTCTTTATTATCATTTTGTGTTAATTTGTCAGCTCAAAAAAACACTTTCAGACTGTTAAGACCAATTTACCCAAAGCACTTTTCTGGCAACAATTTTTTTATACCTAATCAAATGCAAATGAAGAAAGCCCAATTACTTATCAAATACAAGAGTTATTTGAATGATGAGATTTAAAAAAAAAGTAGTAGTCAAGGCTGACACTTACAAAAAACTAAAAATGAAAGAAGATCTACAAAAAGAATATAGTTTTTTTTCTATCATTAAGTTAAACTTTAATCAGAAGGGGAAAAACACTGGGATATACAACAACAAAAATCAACTAATTATCAAATGTATATTAAATCGTATTTCATATTAATGCTATTAACATAGACAACAGCCCTTGTAAGGAGTAGTCAATGAAGAATTATCTCAGTATTAACTTTCATAAACAGATAACACATATTGAAATATTGCTTGCCATTAAGCTAATTTAATCTTCTGATTTAAACAACAGTTAACATCAGTATAAATTAGCCAGTTACTGTTGCATTATTAACTTTGAAGTAATCAATACTGAGGTGTAATTCTTTGTGCACCTTATTGATAAAGATCTAACCATACTGTTCAGGCCATGCCTCTGGGAACCAAAATAGGGTTTAAAGTGAAGCTGATGCCTTTTGAAGATTTAGGTTTGAGTGGTTATTTTTTAAACTATGTGAAGCAAATATCATACAGATAATTTACAGCAAGCCAAGGCAAACACAATGGCATATATTTCAAAATAAGAATACTATTCAGTCTGTGTTACGGTTTTATTGAAAATGATACCTTCATGTTTCAAATAATACCATTTATTTGAAAGTAGAAGAGCCATAAGACATCTCTTATAGTCACAGAGGTACAAACTTTGCTTCCCGATTTGACAGAACACGGCTCTGAAATGACAGTCCAGAACTCTGTTTATACCCCGAGCGGATAAACAAAAATTAGATGCATGTGCTGACACTGGTCTGCAGATGACAAATCCATTTCTGCAAATGTGCACTTGAGATGAACTCGAGACGACATATTAGTCAGACTCTCGTGATGCAAACAAAGACAGTGTGTATTTAAATGTGGAGATGCATGCCTGTGAGTGTGTAAAGATAAGCAAGAATATGCATGATACATAAAAAGGCCTAGTGTGGCTAATACAGATACATCCAAATACATTAGTATATAACTGAACATTCATTATTTCAATAATTTAGTCAACATTTTTGTCAAATTGTATTGCATAGGCATAACATGAAAGTGATTTTAATATAGTAATCTTATGCTATGCCCATGCTATGGTCTATGCCATCATGGGGAAGACTACTAACTTGGTAATGGTCCAGCAGGCATTCATTGACCCCCCCCCCCCCCCACAAGGAAGCTAAGTCAAAGAAAGGTCACTCATTCCTAAAGAAGCTGATCATGCACAGGGTATATACAGGCATACTAATGGAAAGTTAACTGGAAGAAAATATGTGGTAGAAAAAAGGTGCACAAGCAAAAGAGGATTATGAAGGGAAAACCATTTATGAGTTCATGGCAGATTGAAAAGTCACTGCACAATGACATATCCAGGACATGTGCAACAACTGTGGCAACCTTTGTGTTTAGCCCTTGCTTTAATAACCCCAGCATCACCGCGCTTGAATGGTAAGCAAAATGGCTTTAGCTTAACCCCTTAGAATGTCTTTGCAATATTGTCAAGAGGAAGAGAGACAACACAAACAACAATGAAGACAAGTTCAAGGCCACTATTAATGCAACCCTGGATTCATGAACACCTCAGCAGTGCCACATGTTGATCACCCCCATATCCGCAGCATTGACCGAGTAGTTTATACAAAAGTATTGAGTGCATATACTGTACCACACACTTTTTACTAGGCTGATGTGTCTAAATTAAAAAGTACGTTTTATTGGTCTAATAAAGTACTTACAGTGGCTTGCAAAAGTATTTGGCCCCCTTAAACTTTTCCACATTTTGTCACATTACAGCCACAAACATGAATCAATTTGATTGGAATTCCATGTGAAAGACCAATACAAAGTGGTGTACACGTGAGAAGTGGAACGAAATTCATACATGATTCCAAACATTTTTTGCAAATAAATAACTGAAAAGTGGGGTGTGTGTAATTATTCAGCCCACTGATTCAATACTTTGCAGAACCACCTTTTGCTGCAATTACAGCTGCCAGTCTTTTAGGGTATGTCTCTACCAGCTTTGCACATCTAGAGACTGAAATTCTTGCCAATTCTTCTTTGCAAAACAGCTCCAGCTCAGTCAGATTAGATGTACAGTGTTTGTAAACAGCAGCTTTCAGATCTTGCCACAGATTTTCGATTGGATTTAGATCTGGACTTTGACTGGGCCATTCTAACACATGGATATGTTTTGTTTTAAATCATTCCATTGTTGCCCTGGCTTTATGTTTAGGGTTGTTGTCGTGCTGGAAGGTGAACCTCCTCCCCAGTCTCAAGTCTTTTGCAGACTCCAAGAGGTTTTCTTCCGAGATTGGCCTTTATTTGGCTCCATCCATCTTCCCATCAACTCTGACCAGCTTCCCTGTCCCTGCTGAAGAGAAGCACCCCCAGAGCATGATGCTGCCACCACCATATTTGACAGTGGGGATGGTGTGTTCAGAGTGATGTGCAGTGTTAGTTTTCCGCCACACATAGCGTTTTGCATTTTGGCCAAAAAGTTCTATTTTGGTCTCATCTGACCAGAGCACCTTCTTCCACATGTTTGCTGTGTCCCCCACATGGCTTGTGGCAAACTGCAAACGGGACTTCTTATGGTTTTCTTTTAACAATGGCTTTCTTCTTGCCACTCTTCCATAAAGGCCAACTTTGTGCAGTACACCACTAATAGTTGTCCTATGGACAGATTCCCCCACCTGAGCTGTAGATCTCTGCAGCTCGTCCAGAGTCACCATGGGCCTCTTGGAGGAATTTCTGATCAGCGCTCTCCTTGTTCGGCCTGTGAGTTTAGGTGGACGGCCTTGTTTAGGTTTACAGTTGTGCCATACTCCTTCCATTTCTGAATGATCACTTGAACAGTGCTCCGTGGGATGTTCAAGGCTTGGGAAATCTTTTTGTAGCCTAAGCCTGCTTTAAATTTCTCAATAACTTTATCCCTGACCTGTCTGGTTATTTGTTTATAAAAAATGTTTGGAATCATGTATGATTTTCGTTCCACTTCTCACGTGTACACCACTTTGTATTGGTCTTTCACGTGGAATTCCAATAAAATTGATTCATGTTTGTGGCTGTAATGTGACAAAATGTGGAAAAGTTCAAGGGGGCCGAATACTTTTGCAAGCCACTGTAAATATTCACAGAAAATACATTTTATTAGGATGTGACTGCCGATTTGATCCTGCTAGTAAGAGTCATTGTTACATATCCAAATGTTTTCAGCTTGTCCAACTACTGGGTGTGTTTCTGAGATAAATTCTAGTCATCATTAAACCTACCAAAGATTCATCAATTGTACATCCACACTGTTAGCATGCTAACCATTCATCATCATGATGTGAGAAACCTTTAAATTGTTTTGAGATGCTTAACAATTTAAATCATTTGCAACAAGAAATATTACAGTTCTTGATCAATTAAACACTGTGTGCATCCTCTTGTTTAGGTGGAAAGGCAAGTCTCCAACATCTGCAGCACCAATAAAACCAACAGTTACCACATCATTACACAGACGGCACAGGGAAGAAATATTGAAGGTTTACCCTCACTTCCTAAATCCACTACATTCTTATCCAGTTCTCCCTAGAGGCAGGCTTATGCAACCGAAGTGCTCCATGTTACACATGGATAGATGAATAATCAAACAGTCAGCGGCGGATGCACTGGCTTGTGCTGACCGAGTCAGTGGGAGGAGCTTCCCATTTTAAACATATTTTCTCTAGGCATGTTGCTAGCACATTTCGTAGAACCTGCAGTGGGGTTTCCATATTGCCCACATGCAGGCCTTCCATGCGTATAGAATGATTGGCAGGATACATGTGTGTATTATTTCTTGTGTGCATCAATGTAAAATCCCCGTATGACATCACTGCCACCTCCAGGCATCACAGGGGAGTGCTGAAAGAAAGACTCCCACAGTGGTGCTGCGCTGTCAGCTTACTGCTGTAACAGAGTTCCTTTACAGGTCACTCTGCTGTTTGTTCGTTTGCCTTGACAGTAAGACCAACCTATGCTAATTTTCATCATAGTGTGAGCTAGATGTTTAGATAAGCTTCTACACAACCTGTTTATGAGCTCTCCATGGTTCTGAAGTAATAGTGAGCCAGGTCCTGGGTGACATCAAATCCCATTTCTATCCAGTGAAGGCTGATGAAGTCAGGAAATCTACACTGCCATCACAATGTGTCTGTCCCTGTTGGCTTACATAATGCCTCAAAATATGAGAAGGACCTGTCCTCACAGTTGTTTTCTACAATCTAGAGATAATTTGCAGAGGTAGAGCACACTGTGTCCTCACAAAGCCTGAGGCACAGGGAGGAATTGCAGCTGTGGAGGTTAGCTGGAGGGGTGCAAAAGTTCAAAAGCCATCTGAGTGTGAGCTTTGACGTCAAATCAACCCTGGGTTCATGTGAAAATGTTCAAAACACACAGTTGAACAATACTGTTACATTGCTGAGACATTATTCATTACTCATAAAACACAAGGAATAAGCAAGCATTAGTTTTTTTGTTTATATCTCTACTCAGCAATCTGCTCATAGTTTTTACAGATCTAAAACTATGTTTCTTCCTAACACTGCCCAACCTCTTTAAGGGACTTGAGCATATCTCAGTCCTCTTACTATCCACAGAGTGGGCTAGCTCTTTTACACACACCGCCTCCATCTCCTTAGCAACATTGATTTTAAGTCTAAACACTATACATAGCCTCAGGATCTATGGAGGTGCTGCTCTTCTTAGAAATCTGAATCATTATTTTAGGATTTACATATATATCCAAGCATTATGCACCATCTTATTCATTAACCTGGTATTTTTGTCACTATCATCTGATTGACAGAAATTGCTGCAAATCCAGGCTGGAATTTTTTTCCAGACATATAAACTCATTCAGGAAGACAGCACCAGGAAAATTAAGTTGATGACAACCTAGGAGAGCCATGGTTAGCTGGTGTTTTATCCATAATTTAATTGAGAAGCACTTGTGCGGTATTTCTGTTTCACATGGGACTTTCCTTAGAAGCAGGGACAGCTAGCTCAGCATCCACAACCAGCTCATTTAAACATGAAACCAACAGATTACTATTTGTTTTTATTTAAAGTTTCCAAAAGCAAAGATGTTTTAGAACTTGATATTACAATAATTGTGATTGTATTTTAAAAAATAATTCAATACAATCATAGCTGCAAAGACACTCGGTATGCACACATGAAAAAATCTGAAGACAACCTGATTAAATTGGAAGCTCTTGACATTGATGGTGACAGAAGACAGAAAAAAAATGGACATGCGGTAGAAGAGGGTGGAATAACTGGACTAAAGGGGATCAGAGATCAGCCAGAGAGCATGGTTTGGGAAGGACAGATAAAGCTTGAAACTTGAGAGCCAGTGAGGTCACTGTCATTTGTATGCTCAGCACACTGCGGCCAGTGCAAGGACTCTCTTTCGTCCTGTTTACATGTGCACAGTTATTCAAGCGCTTCCAGTTCAAGCCCTTAGAGCCTAGGTGAGAGCTCATCAACCTGCTCAGCAGTCTCAAAGCACTGCAGCACCACCTGGGCTCATCTCTGCTAAAGGTTCCATCACCCTGACATCCTGGTGATGATTGAAGACCGCATTTTAGGGACCACAAGGAGCAGTAACCTCAGACAGTTGAACCTTGCACGTCATTTAGCATGCACAACTGCATAACACATGCACTTTACACAAATGCATGTGCACAACTGCACAACCATGTGGGAATATGCAGATTCAGTGCAGATACAACTTTTAACCCCCTTGTCACCAAGCTTTGAAGGCCTGGCTGAAGGTAAAACAAGAACATTTGAAATAATCTTAAAACGTGCAGGCAGACTGAGGTGTTTCATGATCATGATGAGGCAATGATGTCACGTCAGTGTCTGACAGAATGCAAATATATCGCATGAGTCAAAAGGTTGAGATGAGATCCATCAGTGTATGAAAAGGGAAGACGCATGCATCGCCAACAGCTCAGCATTAGAAGTGATAAACGCCCTTATTTACCCCCCCGTTTGATTCCTACCTGTGTCAAAGTGGGAACTGAATGCGAAGCTGGGATTGAAAAACGCCGAAGACATGACAATCACTTGAAGGGCAAACACCATCCTCCTCTCTGCGCTGCAGAAGACAGCAAGTCTATAAACGAAAAGGGGGAGATGTGAAGGAAAAATTCCTGACTCAGGGGCTTTGGAGATTCAACTGATCTAAAGTAGAAGCTCTGAAACGCCGCATTTTTTCTTCCATCGCACCTCGCAGAGAGAGCTCCACTTCACCTTCAGCTCCAGCACATTTGGAGACAGATGTTGACAGCGGTTGTCATTATTATTTTTATGATCACATATGTTTCTTCAACGCATCTTCTTCATTCAGAGCACGTAGTCGGTTACCAGGTGAAATGGCGACGCTCAGTTTTTTTTTTTTTTTATCAATTTTCTCAGTAAAAAACCCGTCTGCTTCAAAGATTAAGTCAGACCCCTGTTTGCACCTCTGTCGGAATAAATCTCTGTTTACATGTTGGCCCAAACAAGCTGCTGCCTCCCGCTTTCTGACTGGACAGGCGGGTCGTTTGGAGATGTGACCGTCACCGTTGCGTATCTGGATTTCCAGTTCTGTACTGACGAACTGAGTGGCAATTGCACAGAAACCCAAAGAACAACTGCTTCCGTTTATTCCCTTCAAAATATGTATTTTGTAAGCTATATGACTCATGCTTCATTTAGACTGAAAACAGTTTTCCTTGTTTCTGACTTTCTTTAACAAGATATTGACCCAGACATCCAACTCCCTTTATAGCCTTGTTGAATTGTTTTGACACTTAAAATACGGTTAAATATTTCAACCTGATGAGAGCATTACCCTTTCAACTTATGCATTACCGCCAAGAAGATAAAGTAGCTACAAGTCAGATTTTATTGGCAGGTTTAAAACTTGCCCAATCAATAAAACGAACTTAACTGAATTGAATAAAACTTAATATATTTCAAATGACTGTGAAGGGAGTTTATTGTCTATGTCAGTATCTCCAGAAATGTGAGCTTTATCTCCACCAAGACTAGCATCCCCACTGCTGCCATCTTTGTTATTTATGAAGGATGGGTTCATATTAAAGAAGAAAATATATTTGGTGAATTGAAGCTGTTGGTGACCAACAGGGGCTTCAATGTGGCCTTTTAGCCTATAGTTTCTTCACATTCCACTTGAGACTCTGAAGATAGATAATCTTTGTTTTGCCGTGGTTTTTCTCCAAGATAGTTACCCCTGCTTTATGGGCCGCCTTGGTTTGGGATGAACCCAGGAGACAGTTTCTTTCAAAAAGTCAAAGACTAAAGACCTTGTTCAACTTTAGCCACAACCAAAATGTACTCATTGCAGTGAAATGACTTTACAGAAGTTGACTTAAAACAGATTTCAGACTCACCATCCTTGTCTTGTTAACCTTTTCAAATGTTTACCCTGGTTCCCACCATAATGAATCCTTTATAAAGGACCTAACAGCTGTGTTTATGCTGCTTTCTGTTGTTTGGTCTGTCTCAGAAAATTCTCAACAGCGGCAGTGAAAGGTAAGAGTTCATCTTCATCCTGAAAGATAGCCTCCATCTTGTCAAATCCAATCTCACCATTAAACGCAGATTCTGCTGGTGATTTTAGCTTTATGTAGTGAGGACAAGAATCGAGTCACAATCAACAACTTTAATCAGAGGTACTTGATCATATTAAGCAGGAGTCAAGAGAAGAACAAACTGATTTTATGTCTGTTTGTTCGGCCTAAGCATCCAAGTCTTGTTCTGCTTCCTAACAGTCTTTCTGTTTTGATTTAAACAGTTTCCCTTTGGGATTTAGTTTCTTATAAATGTATGTTTTCTTTTCTTTTTTATTTATTGTTTGCAATTGTGGGCTCAGGCTTCTCTGGATCTTCACTGACTGACACTTCTCATTGATCTTGCACAACTTGCTGTCTTTAAAAAAACGTTGCCCCCCTCCCCCTCTTCTCAGAATGATGCAGAGAGTCTCTGTCTATTTACAATCCCTGGCTCTGGCTTGGTGGTTGATGGCAGCAGTTCATCAACTTTGACCATAGATGTATTAAGATTTCCTGAGACAAATATGCTGGTCGGCAGAAGGTCTGCTGTGAGTAGACAAAGACAAGAGAGAGCTCCACTGCTTTCTGTTTTTTCCTGAGTGAGGGGTCCCACTCTTCCATTATATTGACAGTTACATAAAAGTACTTAAGTGCACTAAAGCGTACAAAAAAATCACTTTAGTGCATTTGTAGTTTATTGATTGACAGTTATTTTGAAATGAAATAAAACTCTTAAGGTGTAAAAACTCCTTTACAGGAGTCTCTTGGCTAAGTTGGTCAGCAGGTGAAGTAAATACTATGGCATCACACACCTGAACACAACACAGTGTATACATGTACAAGAACAAAAACCCCTACAAAACTTCACAAGATAAACAGCCTGGTCGTTTCTGTGTCCTAAACGTTTAAATTTGAATAACTTTATGCCTGTTAAACCGTCTTGCCATACTTGCCATATTCTGACTGTATACATATTATATTGGAGTAACATGATAGTATAATGTATAAGCATTAAAATTACATTGTTTGAACAATAAAGCTTTCATGATAACATGAAACCTTTTGTTGTTAAAATCTAATATATGACTAATTTATAATATTATGTTGTTATGTCTGTCCTGGTCCCCCTTCTCTGGATCATTTACATGCTTCATCTTGGAAATATTTTCCTTAAATTTAACATCCATTTCCACTGTTGTGCAGATGACACACAGCTCTACTAGTCTAGTAAACCTAACTCCACCCTCCCACCTCCATCCCCGACTAACTGCACATTTGAAGTAAAATCCTGGTTCACCTCAAACTTTCTCAAATTAAATGATGACAAAACGGAAATTCTTCTCGTTGGCCCTAAATCCACATGATCAAAAGACCAATTCTCTCTCACAATTGACAACTCCTTAGTGTTCCCATCCGCTCAGGTTAAGTGTCTTGGTGTCATGCTTGACAGCTCATTATCTTTTCAATCTCATATCAATAATTTTACCCGGCCTGCACATTTCCATCTACGCAACATAAATCGCCTTCATCATTCCCTCTCCCCTCATACTGCGTCCATTCTGGTTCACAGCCTTGTTACCTCCAACATTGATTACTGCAGTTCTCTCCTCTCTGGTCTCCCTCCATAAACTTCAACTGGTCCAGAACTCAGCTCCCCGCATAATAACAAGAACCTGCTTTCAACATATCACCCCCATCCTTAATCAACTCCACTAACTTCTGGTCAAATTGAGAATAATATTAAAATTCCTCCTGTACACATTCAAAACCATCCATAATCTTGCTCCTCCTTACCTGTCGGATCTTTTCCACATTGCTTCTTCTTCCTGCTCCATCAGGTCTTCCTCCTCCATCCATTTTGTTGTGCCCTCCTTCTGCCTCAGCTGCTCTGCTCCCAAACTCGTAAACTCCCTTCCATCAGACATCCATAACATCGACTCTCATACGCTCTTCAAATCCAGACTCAAAACTCACCTGTTCAGTACAGCTTTCTCTCTGTGATGGCAGTGCTTATTTCAACTGTTTGTTTCTATTGTTTTATTGTATTTATTTTTATTATAATGTGACCATGGGTGTCCTGATAGGCGCTTATAAATACAATTTATTATCATTGATGGTTCAGGCAAGGGACTGCAAAAATGTCTCATCTTTCAGAACTGATTCAGCTGTATTTCATGCTTGGATTGGGCCATGGAGAGATTTTGTCGGTTTTGAACAGTTTGAAGAGTGTTGTGATAATGTTGAGAGGGAACTTAAAACACAACAGACTGCACAGGAGGAAGAATTAGTCTGATCCGATTGAGTTGGCAGCATTTCTCCTTGTTCAATTGGAGGGGCACAGGAGGCTGCATGGGCATAAATTACACCACCTGAACTGAATTCTGGTGGGTTATGTTGTCAAGCAGAATACAGTGAGACATTTACTGAAATATCTGGATTTATGGCATTTCTGAATGGAAAATGTTTCCCATTCTAACAGGAAAACATAATGTCCAAACAATACCTGTTTTGGTTTGCACAATAAATTATCATCTTCAATCCAAATATTATACTGTAAGAACGAGAAGTTGTTTTTTTATTATAACATGACATGATGAAAATATGTATAAAACTTTGCCTAATTTTAATAGAACACTAAGGAAATATTTTCCACAGTGTCAACGACAAAGTAATCACCTGAGGTGGAAGAATAACTAATTATCTTTAATCTAGATCGTGACGAAAATATATCTATACCTACACAGGTTTAAATGTAGAAACATGAGGTCACTCTGACAAGTGGACAAAAAAGATAAGATTATTTTATGTTATTTATTGATTTTTTGTTTTTGTTTGTTTACCAGTTTTGGCAAATTTAGTGAAAAATCAGTTGAAGTAATATTTTGGAGGTGGGGTTTGTGTGCCCAGAAGTGAAAATGAGAATGTTATAACTCTGCAACATAAGGTTTTTGTGACTATGACATCAGAATTGAGAAATGTCATCTGCCTAATGATTATTACATATGATAGCAGATTAAACTCAAATCAAGAGATTGATGTGAAAAACCATTGAATAGCTAAAACAAATAAAACCACAAAACAGTATAAACAATAAAAGTGCAATAGTAAAAACTGCATTACCTAAACAACAGCAAAAAAAATTTAAACAGCTTCTAAATGCTTTTAGTAAAAAAGAAAAGAATTAGAGGGCAACATGTTCCCAAAAAAGTTCACTTTTCCTGTTCACAGGCTTACTGCAAGAATAGGATTACTATATCATCTTTTTGTGTATTGATGATTTTATATTCTTTAATAAGTATATTTTTTTTCATTGAGATGACCATTAATCACTATTAACGCGATAGTATCTGAAGTAAAACCCTGAAACATACCCCTGCAGTTCCCAACTGTGACCACTAGATGACATTAAATTGTCATGATCCAATCTGTAAACATCAACTGTTATCCTCAAATGATACATATATATCATTTGCCTTTTTTAATCACTTTTATTTTCAAATCCATTAAACTGCCTACTTTGTATCAACTACTTTCAGTCAGTTTTAGCTAAACAGATTTCAATTGCTTTACCTGTAACATGATCAGTACCACCCACAATAATACACTGAGGTACAGTATAAGCAGGCCATTGACAATATTTGTTCCAAAGTTAGCTTTTCATAGAAAGCAGAGAACAATGAGTGTTGTCAGGTCAGCATCATTTCATCTGAATTTATATTTATTATGCACTTTACTCTGTTGTAGCTCAAATAGTGGAGACAGAATTTTGCACTGGGTGTTTTTATATAGATGTGAATTATTCAAAACGAGCAGCTACCAGTACTTATGAAGCCTACATTTTTATTGTGTTGATCTTGTATCTAAACATCAAACTTTAGTAGATTAGCAGCTATACTTTTTAGTATTGTTCTCACAGAGATATAATAAAAAAAATATCTGTGTACCCCAAATCAGAACAGGGAATGAGTATCATGGGAGTATTGTTAATATTTATAAAAAGTGAAAATGTGAAGAAAACAGAAGCAATGACATCAGGGAGAACTGAGGCAAAGTGTTAAATCAATCATCTCCTACAGCCTCAAAGCAGCATTTTCATGAAAGATTGTGGACTGTTTTGGGCAGCATTTGACTTGTCAAACTTAAACTTAACCAGAAACAATCCTTTGAAACCTAATAAACTGACTAACTCATTAGTCCTTGATATCATAATTGGCTCCAATCTTGGAGTCTATGAGCCTATATAGTTTAGCATAATCTAAAACCACTCCGATAAGATCTGGATGCAGTGATATGAGACTGAAATAAGATAAATAGCAACTCAGGAGCTGACAAGACTGAGCTGAAAAACAGAAAGTAGGAGGCTTGATTTTCTTCCTCTGTGGCCCTGCAGCTCCACTGGAGTCATTCTTTCCTCTGGCTGTGCTGGCTGGGCTGCTAAGAGCTGGAACCAAATGAGTGTGTTGCTGCAGGTAGAACCAGAGACTGGCCACTGGCTGCCTCTCAGTCACATTGTGCATCCGCAATGTTGGTAAAACTGAACATAATAGTGCAATTATAGGTTTAGTTTTTAGAAACGTTACTATTCAAACCTTCACAGTGAAGTGTTAGATGTCAGTCATTGCAGCAGAAAATAGCACTTACTGGGGTCAGTTTATCAGTTTCCAGTTATCAGTTTGTGATGCTTTATGCACACATTGTGTCTCCGGTTGACTGACAGTGTAGTTGCTGGTTTATGACAATGTGGACAAGTTATACCATGAACATGAGATGATGAACAGACTGAGTGTTTTTTGTGATCCTACTAAAAATGAATGAAATATCATAATTAGATTATAAACAAATAAAATTATGCATGAATGATCCAGCATCAGTCTTAACAAACCTCCCAACTATACAAACTTTAAATAATAAAAAAGAGTTGAAAGATATTGAAAAGTTTCCCACCCAGACACTATTTTTCCACTTTTCTGTTTCCACAGCTCTGTAACTCTAATTCAAAATGTGAACTTGTGTTGATTTAAAAACATCTAGATCAATTTTTTTTTGTTTTGAGCACAGAGGTTGGAAATCCACCTGAAAAGGTAATTACACACTGATGTAAACGGATAACTTTTCAAGATTATTGATTGCCTAAAACCAATTGGACGTAAATGCATGGGTACATTTGTTTGGCATTTCATTTATGGCTGGATTGAAATCTAACAAAATTAAGACATAAAAATATGTATTTCAGTTTATATATTTTATTTCTTAAATTTACAACAGGATTAAGACATCTGAGATGTGAGGAGGCAGCGTTTATTAAAATTGTTTACATTAAGGTAAGCTTTAAGCATGTTGTGTAATCAAGAGCAACACATTTAATAATCAGCTCAGATGTCAGTGCAGCCAATATCAGCTGCAGCACATGTAATGTCTATGGATTCAAATATAGTACAGATGTGGAGAGGGATAAAGCTGGAATATTTTTAGCTAAACATTTAATTTCTGCAAAGGAACAAACTTTTCTTCAATACGGAAAATAAAGAAAATTAGCAGCTGTGAATTATATTTTCCTATCTCTGAAATCATTCTACTTAAACTACCCAGGTGTTAGAAGCTTCTAGAGTATTTAGGCATTAGAAAACAAGTTGTTTCATCCTCCATCAGAAGTAAAATTATCACCCCATAATCTTGAATTATAAATAATGGATTAATGTCAAACTGAGTGAATTGGTGAAATAAATAACTCAGCCGCTTATTTCATTAAGGGGTGGAAGCAGTTTAGTGATGAACTCCTTAATAATCGTGTATTCTTCTCTTTAATTCTAGTTTAAAAATGGATAGAAACTTTAAACTGACTTTATTTTACTTTTACTTCCTTGTAATGAGTGATTGAGAGTCAGCAGGTTTCAATCACCTCAGGCAGTTACAGAGACGGATGCTGGCTGTATTTTTCCGCCCAGATGGTTAACAGATTGTATTACTGTTGACAGTAAGAATGCTGTTTTGGAGCCATAATGCTACATCAAACACCTCATCTGGATCAGAGCATACATGGGTCGCTGTTGCCTCCAAACCAATAGCTACAGCTTGATAAATGGAAAAAAGTTAGGAGATCCCATCTCATAAAATCTATGAATATGATATTTATGAAAAATGAAAAATAACTTTCAAGAACCAGGAAAGAGGCCATAGTGGAAGAGGTTTGTGTATTTCATGTTAGGTGCATATGAATCCAGCAGAGTGAACAAATGTAAGAATATTAGATTTTGTCACCGCCCTTCATCACTGACGTTATGAGGAGCAGGTGGAGGAAAATTTCAGAGAGGTTGGAGAGGCAGTTAGAAGAGAGATTACTTTTTATTTGTGTCATTTCTGAAGGATTTTACTTTGTCCCTGGCTGATCTGACTTGTAGAGACCTCCAGACCTACATCACACAAAGGTAAAACACAAATAGATACATGTAATCTCATCTTCACATTTGTAAAGCTAAATTAAGAATGTATTAGAATGTATGACAATTTAACATTCACAGCTGTAATCTAAACTTTATATTCCTTGGAGTTATTTACAATAAAAAGTTCATGAAAAAAAGTTATTTGGATCTAACTTTATATTTCTAATTTTATTAGTTATAACAATGGAGATGAAAGTTTTGGCTCTGTTCTGCATGCTGTCAACATCTGGAGCTCAGAAATGGAAACATGAAACCTCTTCTTGGGATCCTGAAGGCATGGAACCTCTTGTTTTTGTCAATAATGTTTAAATTCATACAGCTCTGCACACAGTAACAGGTCTCTGTGTTCATTAGAGCACACCAGCAGAAAGACTTGCTCCAACCTGACTCAGGTGTTGGACAACTGGAAGTTTGCGATTGTAACCCAAGTGAAAGAGCTGCTGATCCATGACCATGCCTCTGTTCTCCCTGAATACACCAGGTGAGTCCCACTGAGCCACTGCAGTGATGCTACAGGAACGAGCTCTAATAGATAAGGTCTCAACTCTGAGTGTGAGAAAAAGAAAATGTTTTCAACAACCATCTATAAAGGCAGTCAAAATATTATTAGTCCTGTTACAACATAAAATGAAAATAAAATTATGTAACATGTTATTACTGCATTTAAGTGATCTCACTGCAGAGAATGAGCCAAAGGAAAAGATTGAAATGTTTCAGTCGTATATTCCTTTTGGTCTGCTGTTTTTCATTGACTGTAAGGCTGTTCCTGCATAACTGATTATGAAGTCATGTAACTTAAGATTTGGTTGTGTTTCTCTCTTTTCCTAGTTGATGAAGCATAAAAGAGCCAAAGTTCTTTGAAATGTTGTTGAGATCATTAGAATTATTTCATGTCTGCATGTGTTTAGGATCCAGCCTCTCTCTGACGCTCTGGGAGACCTCTACCAGCAGTTTAACTCTCTAAAAGACGAACTGGGGAAGCTCACCTCAAAGTTTGATGGACTGGAGGCTTTTGTGGATGATCTTAAAGAGGGCAGAGTCACCATACCTGAGCAACCGATGTCCAGGAGTCCTCCAATCTTTAGTCTGAGGTCTCCACTACGAGCACAGAGGAGGGCTCTTGATAGGAGGATTATTAGTCAGCCAACACTGGTCAGAGCGAGGAGGAGAGGCCCACAGAGACAGTAAAACTATTGCCTACTGACTGGTTTATAGATAAAATGAAAGCTAATTGATTCCTGATTATTTAGAGCATTACTACCCAGCATTATATATCAGTATATCCTCACAGTTATCTAACTTTCTGCCAAAAGGTGGCAGCCTTCAACTAATTATGTGTCATTTTGTTTCACAATGCCAGCAGTCTAACACAGTGTATTGCATTATATACACCACTGTTTTAATTCTTTATATTATATTCAACAAAATGCCAAGAAGGCAGACAAAATGCATAAGTATTGTGTACAAAACAGGTAGACAAAGTTAGAGGTTGAGTACAGTTACCATTGGATCAGGTCTCACAAGTATTCATCACTATAATAGTAAGGTTTAAAATAAATAAAATCAATGATCGGAGTTCTGCATTATATACACCACTGTTTTAATTCTTTATATTATATTCAACAAAATGCCAAGAAGGCAGACAAAATGCATAAGTATTGTGTACAAAACAGGTAGACAAAGTTAGAGGTTGAGTACATTTACCATTGGATCAGGTCTCACAAGTATTCATCACTATAATAGTAAGGTTTAAAATAAATAAAATAAATCAAATCAATGATCGGAGTTCTGAAAAAATATTGTGCTGGAAAGAAAGAAATAATTTCAGGAGTGTTGTTTAATGCATTTCTTTAGATTCAACATTATAGTTTGACTTATTTTGTCTTTTTTGTTGTCTGTCCAAAAAAATACATTTAAAGTAACACAAAACACATTCATATTCAACAACAAAGTGGTATGGTGTTATGAGAAGATCAAAGCCTAGATGGGTCTCATGTTGTAGATGTTTTGTGTATTATCTTGCTCTGGATTGGTTCTGTGATGGACATAAATGAGGAGGTTTAAAAAATGAATAAGAGGTTTGTTAAGAACTAACTGACACATGTTATCATGTGATCCTTTGGTTTTGCATTGAAAACCAATTTTCTTTTGAAGAAATTAAGAATTGAAAAAAAAAGTAAATTCTAAATTAGGATTGCTTTCATTTAGAAAAAGACATTTATTCCTTCTTGACAGCATTGTAAACCCTGAATTGGTTACCCAAAGCTCTTCCTCAGCATCATGTTCGATATTTGTTGTCAAATCATTTCACTCATCGATTTACTAGTTTTGAGGAGCTAAAGATGTAACAATAACGTCCACTAAATGATAAGTAATACTTCCTTTGCATCACCAAAAGAAACAAATATCATTTTTTTGATAAATACTTTCCTGATAGTGATTGCATACATCTAAAACATTACTGGTAAAACAAGCTGAGCAAAAACAGAAGTGAATAAGTGTCTGTTTTTAAGCTGAAATACTGACAACCTTTTGAAATTTGAGGGCAGATTGAACTGAATTCTCATCCTCAGTCATCCTTCGTAAATTAAGCATCACCTGACTACACCTCCCTCTCTATTCTCACAGGATGCAGCTGCAGGCCTCCTTCACATTTCTATACCTTAATGTAAATGAGGAGCTCAGGTTTCCATTGCCTGTAGAAATGGAAACACATTTCTTGTTTTAAATCATTCATTTATATATCAGTGGATTGAAATGATATACCAGTGGATTGAAATGATGTTATGTGTTGGAGAATGAGAGGAGGAGGTTCTGGACGAATAATTTAATAAAATGCTGAATCTATAGTGACTGACAAGGCTAAGAACTGGGATGTAATCTGCAAAAATCATATTTTCATCTGTTGTTTTTGGACATTGTGGATAGTTTTGAATGTTTAATTTTTTTATTCATCCCACTTTGACCTAATGGCTAAAAATGCATTTAGTTTAGACTTGATGTAAATCTTTTAACGTAATGCACACGGAGAAACGGACCGTTAAAACCTCGACCCTATCATTTACATAGAAGAAAAAGGAAGAGGAGGCCTGCTGGTGTATCCAGTGAGAAAAGAGACGTAAAGCTTCACTGAATATGCATTAAAAAAAACTCAGCTTCAGTTGTTGCCAAGTGATGTTTTGCTCTTTTAAATGATTGACTTCAAATGATAGAGCTGCACAGGTTTACAGTTACAAATTATGTAAGAATGATTTTTTCCCCTAAATTGCCAAATAAACAGATGTGAGAATACGATTAAAATACTGCATTTTGAAACAGTTTTCTTTGAAAAGATAGGCAAACATATTTATTTATTTTATTACATTTTATTAATGAAAGGCAAAGCAATTTTTCTGCTAAATCACATCACAAACAAAGAGTCAGGTTTACTAAACTTTGTTAAAAGCAAATTAGTAAACAAACAAGAAGCACAAGCAGCAAAACAAAAACTGATTATAAATGAATATTGCGGTCCTCTGCTATTTCTCTGCAGGACATCCTGACCTATTGATGGTTTTCTCCGTAGTCTATGAGCCCAAAGACACTTTACATGTGTAAACCTTATTCGTGTTCCAGTCTGATGTCTGAATGGACAGATAACTGCTGATGTGGAAAGTCTGGGCTGGGCTCTGAACAGCGGTGCTGGTAGAGATCCCACTGCTCACTGGACTCCCATCGAACAACCAGCTCACATCTGCAAAAGGTCCAGACTGACTGGACAGACAAAGCAGAGTGGCTTTGTTGGACTGGAGCTCAGCACTGGATGGAGGGAAGACGGTCAGGACAGGAGGAGGGAGACTGGAGCTTGGAAGGCCAGGGAGGACATTCAGAAAGGGAAAAATAAACTAGGAAAATGAACCAATTATTAGAATAGCAGATTGATGACGTAAAAAAAAACTTTTGCTAAATACATTCTAAAGATTTTTCAAAGTGCAACTCCTGTATGACCAAATTTTCAGGACTTTGAAATATAAATAAATAAAAAATACAAATATTGAAATATTGAACTATTTTTTACATATTAGGAGTCCATATTAAAGCATAAAAGAAGTGTAAAAAACTAAAGTAAGAATAAAATAAAAAAGTAATCCAAGTAATTTTGAATTGTGAAGCTTACACATTTGTGCAAATTTTCCCTTATTTTACGACAGAAAATGCTGAATGTAAAAAAAAAAAATTGTTATAAACTTTATATATTCAATACCTATATCTACATAAAAATGTAAAATGTTATTTTAAAAAATACACACAAAAAACAGTGTTTACCTGTTACAATCAGCTTGGTTCCTGGTCCGAATACCACAGTGATTCAGTTTGTATACCTGCCAGTACAAAAACCTCCTGATTGTCTCTGATGATGGAGTAGAAGTGAAACATCCTGCTGAGACAGACTTTCAATGAAAACATCTCAAATACCTCACGTGTGGGAATTTATTGGCAGAAACATGCTTAAGACTGTTTTTTATAAAAAAAATTCAAACTATAATTTTACCCTTTTACCATTAAAAAGCTATAAGAACAATAAGAATCCTTAAAAAAGTTTTTTTTTTTATTACAATTCTGATTGATTTCAGATAAATTATCTCTAAATTATCTCTGTCTCATGATGTCAGATATCAATGTACCTTCATGGTTGCTGAGCCAAACTGAACCGAGCTGGACGACCCACTTGCTGGCGAAGGGTGACATGCTAGCCACGCACCCACAAGGACCTCGCTGCTTGTGGCAGATACTGTTCGCACCCCACACAGCTGCTCCCCCAGACAACGGAGCCACCCTTCAATGGAGATCTAAGAATCTTTCAAGAAAGGTTGTGTCTGGGCAGAGATAAATTAGCTTAGGATAAACAATTTAAGGATTGTTTTGATACTCTAATTCACTGTGTTTTTGGTGGATTTGTAAGATTTCATTCTTCAACTGTTTTTGGTATAAACAGTGTTTTTCAAAGGTTATTGACTGATAGAAAGTCGTTAAAAATCATGCAACATGAGTTACTCCGTTCAACCTGAGTTTTTCCTTTGTTCTTTGGTGCTAAGCTAAACATATTGGCTATGAGGTGCGCTACATACATTATCCCTGCATGCTTGTTCTGATTACAGCCTACTTTTTGCAGACCGCTAGCATTCATAAACAATAAAGATTGCTACCTACAGTATTCAAAATACAGATTGGCTTTCAAATAGATAGTTTAAACACCGAAAACTAATTGTATAAGTCGTTTTTTTTAACCGCCTTTATAGTATGTCAAAAATACTAAATTACTATACTAAATCACTGCGGTGACCGATCCATAATATAGAATCAATTCTCCAAAGGTTATTGATTTCTAATTCGGTAAATGATTTAATGATACATTACTTCCTCCAAAGAATGTTTTTGTCTTCACGTCTGCATTGCATTGTGAATTGGTTGTATTAACACAAACCAAAAACAAAACAAAAACAAAACAAAACAAAAACTAATCAGTTAGTTTAAAACTAACCTAGCTTCACTCCCAAAACTCTTCAACACAAGCCTTGGTCTTTAAGCATAGATATTCATATTTCATACTACTGTACTCAAGTACTGACTAATTAGTTATAGTATCTTTTTTCTTTTTTTTATGATGTCGTCAGACAAAAATATAGAGGTATGTGCAAATTCATTTATTTAAAAGATAATAATGATAAATACACACAAATAAATAAGATAATTGCAAAATAAATAATTCTAGCAGAAAAAATAACTTTTTTATAAAAATGAATACTTACAGTAATGTATTATTTGTCGAAACGGGGTAAAGTACTTTCATTGACAATGTATATGGTTTACTGTATCTTCTTGATTTCTAAATGGCTCAGCATGCTCAGCAGATAGAAAATTAAACAAAGCTTGTGTACAAACAAGAAGTTTCACTGTAACATAAACTGTATTTCTCTGTCTGGTACATTTTGGTTCTTCATTCGATGAAGTTACTCCGGTAGGTAGAATATCCAGAAATCTTACTCAAGTAAAAGTTGTGACACTTCATAATAATTTTACTCAAGTAAAAGTAAAAAGTACAGTGAAGTAAAACTACTCCTAAAGGTTACTCAAATAAATGTAACTAAGCAAATGTAACAAATTACTCACCAGAGAAAAACTTGGATTGAAGACACTCTCCCATGTTCTCCCTGTGCATGCGTGGGTCTCTCCAGGTAGGCTAACGTCACCGCTAACAGGCTTTACCCAAGACTTTTTTGCCTCCCAGTGTTTATTATAGCTACACAGTCTTCTTTTTAACGGGTTTATACTTATTCCCATTTCAAAAACAGTCGCAAGTTTTAAATGAGGTCATTGACCTGAGGCATGCATGAAATCTGTCCTTTATGCAGTCTGACTGCCATCTAGTAGTAGGAGTGTAACAGCAGTGTAACATCTGGGACGAACACATCAAGCATCACTCAATATAAGGAACAAGAGACTTTTTGCAGCGAGGAAAACCTTGGAAGGACCACAGGGAAATATTAACAGGTGTATCACGGAAGAAAAAGTACAACTTGAACACTGGAGATCACATGAAGGGCTAGCGGTTTAACAAGACAGTTTGACACTCAGGGACCGAAGATCTGACAGCCAGCTCCCTCTCTGGAATGCTGCACAGCTGACATATATCTGATGCAGAGATTGTTGAGCAAAAACAATGTAGGCTATAGGCTATATTCCATGGTCCCAACGTGCGGATTGGTAAAATTGTGCAGGACTCTGCTACAGTTAACCGTATACTTTCACTGCAGTTATTTTGCATTTAAAACATAGGTGAGGGAGATGAATGAGCCTTAAATTAAATATGCTAGGAGAAATTCTTGGGGAAATATTTATTTTTATGCAGCTTTAAAGAAAAACATACCAATCCCAAAAATTGTTGCATGACTGGGAAATGGGCTAGAAATGGGCCATAAATCGCACAGTGTATGCCCACCTTGCCCCCTGGGGAATGTACGCACAGGCCTGCACCATCTGTGAATAAATGCATGGAGCAGGTGACGCTGCATAATTAGAACACCTTGAATGAAAGAGATACGAGGTAATCAGTTACCTGTTGATACTGTACTCACTTTTGAATGGGAGTCTTTATTGAGCGCTACATCAACCTCTGCAAAGAATGCTGCAGCATTCAAATTCAATTCATTTCAAAAATACTTTATTGATCCCAGAGTGAAATTAAGTGTGTAGCTCATGCAATTAATACATTCTGCACAAAGAAACATGACTGTATGAGATAGTGTAATACCAGTCAGTTCGGATACTGATTACATGGAAATTGTGCTGGGAGCACAAGTGGGTGTTAGATCTGTGCTGGTAAAACAATCTGAATAAGGTTTTTAAGTATTGGGGACAAAACTCTCATGGTTTAATAAACCGAGAGTATGGATTACGAATCCGTGTTCAAGGTTTAATAAACCAAGGGTACAGATTCTTACACCTCAGACTTATTTCCACAAATGACCCCTGCCGGGCTCTATTGGGGTCAATTAAAAAAAATATTTTTGCCAAAAAGGTCTTCCAAATCATGGAAATGGAAGTAATAAAGCTCCTCCTCCTGTCACCTCCTCTAAATGTCAGTGTTGTATTAGAGCAACTCCTCCTTTCATCCTCCAAACTCTCTCATCTGTCAGCAGTAAAGTCACTTTACAAGTTCAAAGAGCATTATTGGCACACCCTGACAACATGCTGGGGACCCTCTGCACTCTCATCACTGCTCTAACATGTAAGGAGGAGGATTTACTGCAGATTGGAGCTCATGTTGGATTTATCAGTTTCTTGACTTCATGTCATCTTCTTGTTTTCAGATGTGAGTGGTTGGACAGTGGTGACACAGAAGCCTCCTGTTGTGATGGTGAGGAAAGGAGAGACAGACAAACTGGACTGTAACCTAGGGACCGTTACTGGCAGTCCTGCTAGTTGGTATAAACAGATTCCAGGAGGAGTTTCTCAGTTTGTGCTGAGGTTTCATCTTACTGATAGATCATCCAGCTATGGCTCTGGTTTTTCCTCTCCAAAGTTCACATCTACTCATCAGTCCGGAACAATTTATCATTTGATCAGCAACAATGTAGCGGAGCGAGACTCTGCAATTTATTGCTGTCAAACATGGGATGGATCTGTGAATGAGTGCATTTTACAGTGACTTGTTTCATGACAAAAACCTCTCAACAATTACTTCTGTTTTTTGACAGATGTTGTATTATCTTACATCAATGGTAGCTTTTGAAACATAATAGAACAGAATAATACTTTTTTTAAATATATATCTTCCGTTATAAAGACTTTGAACCCACAAAATAAATTTAAACCTATCTTTTCATATATAAAGTGATCAAAAATGTAGGCCTACTGTTTGGAAAATAAAAACTGCAAACACACAGTTGATAAGATCACTTACATAGTAAATGTAAATTTTGAAGACACCTTTTTGAGACATTGATTCCATAGAAAAGAATACTTTAATCAATTTGTCCATCTGTCCGTTTTCTATTCCTGCTTATCAGCAGCCATTGCGTGAGAGGTAGAGTACATCGAGGACAGGTTATATGGCTATAGTGAGTAGAAAAATAAGTATTTGATACATTGTATTTAAAAAAAAAACAAAGTCTCTATAATTAGTTTTAATAATAAGCTCTAGATGTGGAGATACTTTGCATCCTCTTATTTAAAATCTTGATCCGTCAAAATTTAAGCCACATAGTTTACATCAGAATATAATCAGAAAGCATTTATGTGGTTGCACTTGTGGTAATAGTGTCTGTATGTCTGTATGTATGTATTTATTTATTTTTGAGCTCTGATATTTTGTTACTGGTTGCAATTACAACTTCTCGTTTGCAAGATCATCAGTACTGCTTTCAATACATAAAACGTTATATAAAATCCTTGAACACTAGCTCACTCATAAAGGATTTATCTTTGGATCTAAACATATTAATCAAATTATATATGTAATGTTTATAACAATAGCAAAGAACAATGCATGGTCAGTATGCTGTGAGGTCAACGACACAACGCAGGCGGCTGTCTACTGTCATTACATGTTCATCTAGGAGGAGTAAATGCTGCAAGTCAACGACTCGACGCAATCTGCTGGGTTTCCTTAGACAGAAAACTTTTAAATTTGGTTGGATTGATGAACTGAAGAATTAATTGGAATGTATGTCTGACTGAATTTGAAATGACTTTTTTGTAACGTGCCTTGAGATGACATTCATTGTGAATTGGTGCTATATAAATAAACTCAAATGAATTGAGTGGAACAACCATCAAACTAGCATGAATACAGAATTGAGCTGTATAGGATGAATCTTTTTAAATGTAAGATTATATTTTAAAGCTATTTTTCTCAAATGATTTTTAAGATTTTACAAACAGACTATATCTTTCAGCAAAAGATTTGCAATGCATGTAAAATGAAATAAAAATACACTGAAATGTTTCACGTTTTAGGACTGAGCTACTTTATTTTAGAAACCTGAAACGGACACAATTATAGTTGACATACAGGTCCTTCTCAAAAAATTAGCATATTGTGATTAAGTTCATTCTTTTCCATAATGTAATGATAAAAATTAAACTTTCATATATTTTAGATTCATTGCACACCAACCGAAATATTTCAGGTCTTTTATTGTTTTAAAACTGATGATTTTGTCATACAGCTCATGAAAACCCAAAATTCCTATCTCAAAAAATTAGCATATCATGAAAAGGTCATCTAAACGAGCTATTAACCTAATCATCTGAATCAACTGATTAACTCTAAACACCTGCAAAAGATTCCTGAGGCTTTTAAAAACTCCCAGCCTGGTTCATTACTCAAAACCGCAATCATGGGTAAGACTGCTGACCTGACTGCTGCCCAGAAGGCCATCATTGACACCCTCAAGCAAGAGGGTAAGACACAGAAATAAATTTCTGAACGAATAGGCTGTTCCCAGAGTGCTGTATCAAGGCACCTCAGTGGGAAGTCTGTGGGAAGGAAAAAGTGTGGCAGAAAACGCTGCACAACGAGAAAAGGTGACCGGACCTGAGGAAGATTGTGGAGAAGGACCGATTCCAGACCTTGGGGGACCTGCGGAAGCAGTGGACTGAGTCTGGAGTAGAAACATCCAGAGCCACTGTGCACAGACGTGTACAGGAAATGGGCTACAAGCCACTTTTGAACCAGAAACAGCGGCAGAAGCGCCTGACCTGGGCTACAGAGAAGCAGCACTGGACTGTTGCTCAGTGGTCCAAAGTACTTGCATGTCATTCGGAAATCAAGTCTGGAGGAAGAATGGGGAGAAGGAAATGCCAAAATGCCTGAAGTCCAGTGTCAAGTACCCACAGTCAGTGATGGTCTGGGGTGCCATGTCAGCTGCTGGTGTTGGTCCACTGTGTTTTATCAAGGGCAGGGTCAATGCAGCTAGCTATCAGGAGATTTTGGAGCACTTCATGCTTCCATCTGCTGAAAAGCTTTATGGAGATTAAGATTTCATTTTTCAGCACGACCTGGCACCTGCTCACAGGGCCAAAACCACTAGTAAATGGTTTACTGACCATGGTATTACTGTGCTCAATTGGCCTGCCAACTCTCCTGACCTGAACCCCATAGAGAATCTGTGGGATATTGTGAAGAGGAAGTTGAGAGACGCACGACCCAACACTCTGGATGAGCTTAAGGCCGCTATCGAAGCATCCTGGGCCTCCATAACACCTCAGCAGTGCCACAGGCTGATTGCCTCCATGCCACGCCGCATTGAAGCAGTCATTTCTGCAAAAGGATTCCCGACCAAGTATTGAGTGCATAACTGAACATAATTATTTGAAGGTTGACTTTTTTGTATTAAAAACACTCTTCTTTTATTGGTCGGATGAAATATGCTAATTTTTTGAGATAGGAATTTTGGGTTTTCATGAGCTGTATGCCAAAATCATCAGTTTTAAAACAATAAAAGACCTGAAATATTTCAGTTGGTGTGCAATGAATCTAAAATATATGAAAGTTTAATTTTTATCATTACATTATGGAAAAGAAAGAACTTTATCACAATACGCTAATTTTTTGAGAAGGACCTGTATTAGACTGTGTATGGAATTTTTAACTAATTTAAGACGCCTGAGTATACATTAAACACTTTGATTTAATGTGTTTTGTTGGTAAAATTGGTTCCATTTTCATTATATTCACAGCACTGCTAACGATCATTTACATCCCATGAAAAAAAAAGAATTAAAAATTGGCCAAAAATCTGCACACAAAATCTTTAATTTATTATGGTCATTGATGGTCATTAAAAAACAAGTAAATAAAATACACATTTTAGCAGTTTTTCTGTGCTTTCATGCAACATTTGGACAACATTTCGAGAACTTTTTTTTTTTTGTGTCATTAGTTAGCAAAATGAGTGTTTTCTTAACATAATTTTCTATTTCATTAAAGATTCATTCACACTTAGTAAAAGTTTGATGTTTGTCTTTATCTTAAAACATGAAAAAAAATTTTTTTTATTTTTTATTTATAAAATAAATAAAAAAAGTCCTACAGTTAAAACTTGATGCTATCTAAAGTCAAGTAACTTTTAACTGGCCCAAGGGCAAAAGAACACTCTTTGGATTGTAACGGTTTAGACTCCTGATTTAGTTCAAGGGGGAACACGAGCTGAACCAAATGTTAAAATATGTAAATAGTGTTAAAATCTGGGATGGTATTTAGAAAATGGGACAGTGGTTTCAGTTTTTTGCTATAAGCCAGTAATAGAAAAACATGATGAATATGCCTCTCTATGTAATTTTGTTGATGTCCTGTTTTTGTCAGCAGTTTAAAAGATTATGTGTGAAGAATTTGGATATTTTTCCCCCCCAGGGATGTAAATTATTGTTAGCAGCACTGTGAATTTGCTGAAAATGGAGCTGATTTTACCAACACAACACATACAATCTCTGTTTAATATATACTCAGGTGTCTGAATGGACCAATACATTTACTGAAAACCAATGGTGTTGCACAAAACATAGTTATACAACAAAGGAAATATTATTTTAGATTAAACAGTTTTTGTTTATTTTTGTACATATTGTTCAGCGCCAGAAACAATTGACTTCTCAGTGAAAGTCATCACATTACAATACATTTCATATCATCATGAAGACCATTTCAAGCTGAAATAGTTAAACTTATATAATTATAGCATTTATTACAAGTCTTCTTAGATTGCTTTTCTTTACTTGGCATACAAATAAAATTGGATCTAAATTTTAAAAAATTCAGAAGAATGAAGGAAAAATAACCTAGTCTATTTGATTACATTACATTTTGTTTTCCTAATGTAAGAAGATAATCTATAAATCTAAGCAGATGGTTTTGGTGCAGAGACATTTTTATTTTTTTCTGTGGTAATGCAGAAAGTAAATTTCTTAATACAAGCATCTGGGAGGAAAGGAACCTTCTCTAGTCGAGACAAATAGACAAGTGGTTGGATAGTGCTGCTAATATTTAGAAAAGCAAAGCCAACGGGCTGAACATAACAACGAAACACATCAGGGTTGTAATGGTCTTCAAATGGGAACAGTGCAACCAGGGGCAAATAGTTGAAAATAATGATACGAAGGATGGACAGCACCATCTTGAAGGCCTTCTTCTTCATCGGGTGCATGTCATCTTTCCCGGCGCCACGAGATTTCTTCAGGACCCATAAGATGCTTGCGTTACACACCACCATCCAGGTAAAAGCAGCCAGGACCTCTCCAGTGAACACCTTCTCGAAATTGGGAATACCACCCACCATCTTGGCTGCAGAGTAGGCAAAGGTGAGGCAGAGTACCAGTACTGTGAGGCTTAACCTGTACTTGATAGACTTCAGTTGTCCAAATGTAATCGGAAAAACCACCGCGACAAATCGATCCAAGCAGATACAAGAAAGAAACAACGGACCGCTGGTGTCTTTTACACCAAAGGAAAACTTAACAGCTGACCACACTGCTTTGCTATGCCAGATGTATAGATTTAAGAAGTTGAGTGGTGTCATGCTGCCAAAGTAGGCATCCATGAAGGCCAAGCAGCCCAAAAATATGTCCGAAGTGGATGGTTCTTTGCGATTGTGGATAAGAATTGCAATAACAAGCAAGTTGGCAGGTATTCCCACAATTACATTGATAATTTGTAAGGTAAGATCGAAAAGAATTCCCTCGATGTAGCTCTCACAGCCATCAAATACGCTGAAAGATTTGAGGGTGCCGTTGATATAAACTGTGGCGTTGTGAGGGAGTTGTGCAGAAACAGAGGTTGAGTTATTTGGCAAGAAGTATCTGTCCATATTCACCAGCAAAAACAAGGACTCTAAACAGAAAAAAGGCACAAAAGTCA
The DNA here is from genome assembly GCA_963556495.2 of Valencia hispanica. Classification (NCBI taxonomy): domain Eukaryota; kingdom Metazoa; phylum Chordata; class Actinopteri; order Cyprinodontiformes; family Valenciidae; genus Valencia; species Valencia hispanica. Next base: position 29,917,030 of record OY747718.1, on the reverse strand, counting down.
TGATTGTTATCCAATATAATTAATAATAATTATATAGTAACAGAGAAGAACAATGATGTTTCCACTGAAGCCCAGAGTTACAGTATCTTGATGATTTGTTTAATTTTCTAAGCATTTTCCAAATGAGTGAAACTCTAAACTGTTATTTCAAACTTGTTGTTCCTTATCAGCCCCCTTGGTTTGTGATCTCTGATAAGTTGAATCCCAGCAGGAACAAAGTGGCTGCAGAGGCAGCTCAGACAGCAAAAACATGTTACAAACACCAAGAAAATCTGTCCTCTGGCTGTTATCTTGTTATTGTGTCTGTGTGAGTTCTCCTCTGGGAAACATGACTCCCTGAACGAGAAGACATCTAAGACACATGAGAGACTCCTTTAACAACCCTTTCTTAGTAGAATAAAAGAACACCAACTCTCGGATTTAAACAGCAATGGTCATACTTTGAGCACAGACAATAGATGATCTTAGATGATCTAGAGCTTTTTAAAGGTCAATTGCCACATGTAATTGTTTCTAAAGCTATTTCTGAACAAAGGATGCTAACATTGGAAACAAATCAAATAATTTTGAATGAGGAAAAGCTGATTTCATATATGACGGTCATCTAGGTGTTTTCTTCAATCTCTGTATATTTTTCCACAAGAAGGAACACAAGCTTTTTTGCAAATTTTCTTCAAAGCTTTAGAACTGTTGGCTGCAGATCTGTTTATGGGTTTGCACACCATCTGAAACCTACAGACTTTCTAAAAGGCATTACATCTGAACTGCCTCCAGCAATGGACTGTTGAGACCAGAGCCTGTGATTATTCCTTGCCATCAGGGGGACTGCTTTATTATGGAGCTTTTTTAGCATTGGTCCCTCTGTGAATGGTGTTTCCAGCCGCCCTCGGCTACAGGCCTCACCTCATGCTGGTCACACTCCTGTGGGATTAATCACACTGACAAAGAAGCGAAGCTTTTAACCAATTAATCTCCTTTGAGATTACAGGCTTCAAGTGTCAATAGTTTTATTTTTCTTCAAGAACATCTATTGACAGTAAAATCAACAAAGCACAATCTCAAACTCTAAATTTTAGGATTTAATTGGATATTTGTTTGTCTACAGTATGAGTCCACCCGTAACTTTGAAATAGTTAAAGTTAGTTGAGTCATCTGCATGTAATGTAGTTATTTGTATGGATGACTTATATATATATAACTTATATGGGGTATGTTTATGCTATTCAATTCAATTCAAATTCAATTCAAATTACTTTATTAATCCCAAAGGGAAATTAAATGTTGTTGTAACTCATTATGCAAGTTCCTTCAAAGATTTGTTGTAGATGCTGATGGCTGTGGGTAGGGATGATCTCTTGTAGCGCTCTGCAGATCTGAAGAAGCCTCTAACTGAAGACGCTCTGTAGTTGTAGGACAGTCTGATGTAGAGGATGCTCTGGATCTATGGCGTCTTCTTTTCAACTCATCAGGGTTTTGTGGCTGTAGTTGAGGTATTATTTGAGCTTTTGTGATGTTAATCAGCTGCTGCCAGTTGTAAACCACCTTGTTGCCATGGTTATGCATCATAACAAATGTCCAAAAATAAAAAGTATCAGCAAAAATCCTTCCAGCTGCACAGCATTCAAAACCAGAGAGAAAAGTTGTCCACAAAAACAATGTTTCTACCAAAAATGGAAGAATTAAAGTTTTAAAAAAGAAAAAAAATATAAACCAAAGTAACAGAGCTACTCCAACATGCTGCCACCTTGAGCGGCGCAATTTCAAGCAGTGAAAGTAAACATTTACAAGATTTCTGATGTTTGTAGATGAAAAGTTTTCTCATAAAAACAACTTTGTCATACCTAATTTTTAGGTACATACCGGTTGCTTTTAAAGCTTTGTAATATACTGAGAATCACAGTACACATCAATTTCACACACACTGGACACATTGTTCTGGTATTGAAACAGTCCATTGCATGGCTTAAGGAGGTGAATAAAGATTGAAATCAACATGAAAGTGAAAAAATGCATCTAGTTTACTTTTGTAAAAAAAATCTGCAAACTTTTCTCAACTGTCCTATTTCCAGCAACAAATGAAAATAAATTGAGTCTTGCAAATTCTAGTAAATAAAGTCAAACTTTGGTTTGACGACTAGAATTAATCAACTAGCGTTTCCTCCCTTGGCAAGCTTTTAGTGCACTTTTTATGACACTTTTTAATACAAGATTGTTGTCATACAACCATTGAGAAATGTGCTGTTAAACTTCAAAGTTTATACTCACCAGTTTGTTATGTTCTTCTATCCTGAGCCCTGAGATTGATGTAGCATGTTGTTTAGGGCGCTCATATATGTGTTGTCTGAAGTGTCATCAGGTCGACGCGGCCAGTGAGGGAGGAACATTTAGATATGAGAAAAAATTGACTTTTCCAATTGAGTGCTTTTTATTTTCTAATGTAGAAAGGTTCTTTGTGTGTTGAATAAAGGTGATTTTCTGAAAGTGGGCTGAGATCTCATCATTTTTTACTTTTGCGAAATTCATTTGCAGAGCAGATGTTGCACTGTCTCTGTTGATTTAACCTTAAGTACATTTTTTACTGGGTATTTTTTGCTAATTTTATCAAGGTGTTTGCTGAACAATGGTTAGAAATATGCTTGCTTCTGCATAATTTCGTCCTTTGTATATAAACATTTAGCATAAGGACTTTGGGAACATCTGAACTCCAGATTTCCATGTTTTTGTTTAATTTTTCTCCTCTATTATTAGAGACATTTAGTTCAAAGGCAGAGAGGGTTTCAGAACATCTTCACATCCCAGTCAGGCATGAGGGAGTGCCTTAAAAGACAGGTCACAGAGACCATCTCTGCAGTGTCGATTAAGTGAAGTAAAAAAACCAAAAACGAATTGGAGATTTGTGGGTCAGTGAGTATTAAAAGTGATCGTTTCAGAGTGGTTAATTACATTTGAGGCGCTGCCTAGGTAAGCCGGACCCAATGTTTTGTTCCCATGTGGGGAGATAAGACAAAACCCATGATGATTGTTGCACTAATGTGTAAATCACACCAGAGAGATGTACAGAAACCAGTGTTAATTGGTTGCATTGGCCTTTTTGGGCCTAAGGTGGCAGTATCGTAATGTATATTGTTTGGATTTTTATAACAGGTAAAGCACTTCTGAACCCACACTTATAAAACTTTAATCTTATATACGATGCATAATATGTATAAATTGCATTAGATTAAGAATTTTTTATCTAATTTCTGTCAGGTGTCCTTTTATTTAAAAATCTGGGAAGCAGTGAAATGAAACATGAACATGTTCTGAACTGTCAAACATATTACAATTCTAGTCAAATTATACAGTTTTTCTTCTTTCTGTCCTCTTGTTTTTATTCTATAATAAGTAAATGGTCTGAACTTATGTAGCATTTTTCTATTCATGCTGACCACTCAAAGCGCTTTACACTGGATCCACATTCACATTTATACACCAATATGTAGAATGGTAGGCAACTTGGGGTTAAGCACATTGCCCAGGTGCAGATAAAAATGTGACAGTCAGAAGCTAGAATAGAACCTTCAACCCAATGATTACACGCCAACTACCATACCTGGTGAGCCACAGTCGCCCAAGTGCATTTTGAAACGATTTCCTTCACTTTCCTTCGGTTTTTGTTTGTATCCATCTCTCTCCCTCCTATTTGGCCTTTCCAACAACATTAAAGCTGCTAAGGTGGTAACTATATGAAGCTATATAATTATTTATCAAAACCTTGCATCAAGATTTATTTGCACCTTATCAGCAGAGATCCTGTTGTACCAAAGAAACAAATAAATGTGCAGAAACAATAATAAAATCTGATTTGACCACATTTTTTGGCTTCAATAAAAGCCGTCTGTTAGCAATCTGAAAGCAATCTATTATTCAGGGAAGCCCATCACTCTGAATGGTGAGTTATATCTTATACAAATACAATGTCACGTTTGTCTTACCCTTGTCTCAGATGTATACATGTTTGCGTACATTTTGCAGAGGGGTTCAGCAGACATCATGTGGTATAAAACAGGATCAGACATTTGCATGTATTTCTTTTCAGGCCATCCAGATGCCAAGGCCAAAATTAAATTACAAGTTGTTTGTGATAGCGTGCAGAAACCACCCAGTGTATGGTTGAAAGCTACACAGAAAGTTATTTGTTTTAAAATCTGAAAAAAAGGCTAATTTAATCTATTATACTGTGTATAAAGAACAACAATAAAGTTGCAAACATGCTCAAAGGTGTGCAAGCTGTGTATTTCAATCACCATCCTGATGACTGATTGTATACCAGTTTGTCTAGTGTGGGGATACATGGGCATCATTAGTTAGTGTGTTGTTCATGACATCATCATTATTCCAGTTTAATTCATTATTGGTTTTCTTTATTTAGCTTAATTTAGTTTCATATTGGTAGTGTAGATATATAATATATTGACTGATTAATTTGACAATAAGGTTGACCTATTTTATCAATAAAGTCTCATGTTTTGGAGAAAAGTTGTTTGGGCTTTTTCTAGTGTGTGCATGCAATTATTCCTTCCCAAATAACTGAATCCACTCCTTTATAAGAGACTGAGAATGTTTGGTTCAATATTCCCTTTCAAGAAAAAGGTGCGCCCTGACTTGTTTAACTAAAATAAACTCTAACTTCATTCATATTTAAATTAATAATCATCATATTTATCATAATGGTTAATGATTGTGAGAGACAAACATTGTTACAATCCTGTTGCACAACACTTGAATTTTCTACAAATTTCACTACATAATTCAGTAGGGGACTGCACTTCCTATACTGCTCAATCTAAAGTGACTGACAAGAGGAGAAACTGTGATGTACTCTACATAAATCCTCTTTTAATCTCTTGTTTTTTTTTAACTTTGTGGATAATTTTTAAATGCTTAAATGTTTAACTTATCTCAATTTGAACTACTGGGTAAGAATCCATTTAGTTTAGAGTTTCCACATGTTTATGTAACTTTTTAACATACTAAATATTGAGAAACTGATAGTTAAAACCTCAGCTTTTCAGGGATTATTACTCAGAAACCGACCCTATACAAATTAAAAGAAAGAAAAAAAAACAGATCAGGCCTGCAGGTGTATCCTGTGAGAGAAGAGATGTGATGCTTCACTGATTTTGCATAAAATACTCAGTTTCACTTGTTGCTAACTAACTTTACTCTGTGATTGACTCAGAAACATTCATTTCGCCCTGTTACAAACTTGTTTTTGGAACAGTAATTAAAACATCATAGGTTTAGTTTCATGAAAGAAAACTGAAATTCTGTATGTTGGATTTTCCCCTTAAATGGCCAATTAAACAAATGTCATAATGTAATTAGAATGTTGCATTTTGAATCAGTCTTCTTTAGTATAGACAAAAATAGACATTAATATGTTTTAATTTTTAGTTATGTTTTACTAATGAAATGCAGAGTTAGTTTTCACAAAACACATCACAAACAGATACATTTAGGTTGGCAAATATTGTTTCCAAACTTTGTGAAAGAACAAACAAAAAAGAAAACAGCAAGCAGGCTGATTATAAATGGAGATTGTGTTCTTCTGCTATTCTTCAGCAAGACACCCTGTCTTGTTTATGGTTTTCTCTGCAGTCTGGGAGTCCAAAGACACATTACATGTGTGAACCTTATTTATGTTCGAGTCTGACGTCTGGATGGACAGAGAACTGCTGATGTGAAAATTCTGGTCTGGTCTCTGAACAGCGGTGCTGGTAGAGATCCCACTGCTCACTGGACTCCCACCAAACCAACCTGCCCAATCTACAAAAGGTCCAGACTGACTGGTGAGACAGAGCAGAGTGGCTTTGCTGGACTGGAGCTCATTACTGGATGGAGGGCAGACAGTCAGGACAGGAGGAAGGAGGCTGGAGTCTGCAAACACAGACAGGAAATTCAGAAAATAAAATAATAAAGCATCAAAATCAAACAATTATCAAGAGAGCAGATTAATGCAACTATGAAAAATTGATTCTTCTTTTTTTTTAAAGAAAAACATAAAAGCAAACCATATTTCTTTAAATTAACCAGAGGTTAATTTTCTACTCAAGTAAAAGTACTACTACTGTGATTAAATTTTACTCAAGTACAAGTAAAATTACCAATCTGAAAATTTACTCAAGTAAAAGTAAAAAGTAGCTTTGTTAAAATGTACTCAGAATAAAAGTTACTTAGCTACTTTTTTGACAGCAGTAAGACAGCATCTCCTGAGTCGTGCAAGAAAGACAATGGGACATACACTACCGTTCAAAAGTTTGGGGTCACCCAAACAGTTTTGTGTTTTCCATGAAAAGTCACACTTATTCACCACCATACGTTGTGAAATGAATAGAAAATAGAGTCAAGACATTGACAAGGTTAGAAATAATGATTTGTATTTGAAATAAGATTTTTTTTACATCAAACTTTGCTTTCGTCAAAGAATCCTCCATTTGCAGCAATTACAGCATTGCAGACCTTTGGCATTCTAGCTGTTAATTTGTTGAGGTAATCTGGAGAAATTGCACCCCACGCTTCTAAAAGCAGCTCCCACAATTTGGATTGGTTGGATGGGCACTTCTTGCGTACCATACGGTCAAGCTGCTCCCACAACAGCTCAATGGGGTTCAAATCTGGTGACTGCGCTGGCCACTCCATTACCGATAGAATACCAGCTGCCTGCTTCTTCTCTAAATAGTTCTTGCACAATTTGGAGGTGTGTTTTGGGTCATTGTCCTGTTGTAGGATGAAATTGGCTCCAATCAAGCGCTGTCCACTGGGTATGGAATGGCGTTGCAAAATGGAGTGATAGCCTTCCTTATTCAGAATCCCTTTTACCCTGTACAAATCTCCCACCTTACCAGCACCAAAGCAACCCCAGACCATCACATTACCTCCACCATGCTTAACAGATGGCGTCAGGCATTCTTCCAGCATCTTTTCAGTTGTTCTGCATCTCACAAACGTTCTTCTTTGTGATCCAAACACCTCAAACTTGGATTCATCCGTCCACAACACTTTTTTCCAGTCTTCCTCTGTCCAATGTCTGTGTTCTTTTGCCCATCTTAATCTTTTTCTTTTATTGGCCAGTCTCAGATATGGCTTTTTCTTTGCCACTCTGCCCTGAAGCCCAGAATCCCGCAGCCGCCTCTTCACTGTAGATGTTGACACTGGTGTTTTGCGGGTACTATTTAATGAAGATGCCAGTTGGGGACCTGTGAGGCGTCTGTTTCTCAAACTAGAGACTCTAATGTACTTATCTTCTTGCTCAGTTGTGCAACGCGGCCTCCCACTTCTTTTTCTACTCTGGTTAGAGCCTGTTTGTGCTGTCCTCTGAAGGGAGTAGTACACACCGTTGTAGGAAATCTTCAATTTCTTAGCAATTTCTCGCATGGAATAGCCTTCATTTCTAAGAACAAGAATAGACTGTCGAGTTTCAGATGAAAGTTCTCTTTTTCTGGCCATTTTGAGCGTTTAATTGACCCCACAAATGTGATGCTCCAGAAACTCAATCTGCTCAAAGGAAGGTCAGTTTTGTAGCTTCTGTACCGAGCTAAACTGTTTTCAGATGTGTGAACATGATTGCACAAGGGTTTTCTAATCATCAATTAGCCTTCTGAGCCAATGAGCAAACACATTGTACCATTAGAACACTGGAGTGATAGTTGCTGGAAATGGGCCTCTATACACCTATGTAGATATTGCACCAAAAACCAGACATTTGCAGCTAGAATAGTCATTTACCACATTAGCAATGTATAGAGTGTATTTCTTTAAAGTTAAGACTAGTTTAAAGTTATCTTCATTGAAAAGTACAGTGCTTTTCCTTCAAAAATAAGGACATTTCAATGTGACCCCAAACTTTTGAACGCTAGTGTAAATCTCAAAGTAGTTGCTTTTTTATAAAATAACTTTTTCAAAAAGTGCAATTGCAGATTAACTAAAAATTTAGAAATCAAAATGGGCAACAATAACTGTAAAAAGTCCTGTGACTTTCCCCGAATGACCCAAAGAAGACCAAACTGACAGGTACCATCACAATGTTTGTAAGACAAACCATGCCATTTTGGATGAGACTGTCTTATACCTGTCAGATATTAGAACATGTTAAATAAACTTAAATCTTGTCCAAAAAACAAAACAAAACATTGCAGCAGCTAAAAAATATAGTTTTCATTTTTTCAAAATTGATGTACTTCTAGATTACGGTTCCTTTATTTGTGTCCATACTTAGAGTGTTACTCTCTGAACTTCCTGTTAATTTTGCTGCAGATGATTATTAAAGTTAGTAGAGTTAATCCTTGCTCGCTTTGCAGTAAAGTATTTTGTGTTTTGGAAAATGAACTTCTAACATCTTAATAGGTCTATATCGTGAATTTTTTTTATTTTACATTTTCTAAACCACGCTAAAATTCCCAACAAATCGCCCAGCATTACTACACACATGCTTGTTGAAAAACTATAAAACCGGACAATTTAATTTATTTGCAAATCCCCCACACACACACTCCAGACAGAATATGAAAAGTGAACAGGTCCGTGAAAAAGAAGACATTTACTCACGTCATTCACTGATGTCTTTGATTTACTTGATCACTGCGTTAAATTAAACTATGACTTGACCATGACAGTAGTTTAGTTTAACTTACCTCTACATGCTTGCGCAGGGTTAATGTGGAATTTTTAAAAGCTGCTACCCCGGTCTCTCTGGACAAACACATAATAATGCTGTTGCCTTTCTTGAACTGAAGCTGAAGTGGTCACTTGAAGCCAGGGGTTAACATCGTTTCGTTTGAGTTTATCTTTATTCGATGAGGTCTCTTTAATCGTGCCGATCCATACTGATGTTAGGTGGTTCCATATTTATCCTTCTGTTTTATGAGGTTATATCAGATAATTTCCACCCGATTCCGATCATTTAAAAATCACGTGATGGAGCCCGGTTTCCGATCACTTGATCGGATCAGGACATCCCTAGTTTTCAGTCAAAGGCTTCAACAGTTTCACAACACAGACTGTTACAGGAGATCCTTCCTGCCTATGGCCATCAGGGCCGTTTCTCAATATGCCTAGGACATTTAAAACTTATAACAAAAAAGCACAGAAAACAATACCACAAGCCATGAACTTCTGTTTAATGGCGGTTAGCAAGCAACATTCGAAGCATACTAAACATGCCCTACCAAGGGCGTAGAATCAGCACGAACGGAAGGGACATGTCCCCACCAATATCCAGCGATCATTGAATTGTCCCCACCAATAATTTGATCTCCTCGAGAAAAGAAAAACAAACCCGATAGAAAGCAAAAAAGAGAAATAAAAATACTGATCTGTCAACGTCTCATCCACCTAGAGGTGAAGAAAGAGTTTAATTACATTCTCTACTGGAGTCCTACCTCCCGTAACATATATGGCCAATGTGATTGGCTGTGCAGCTATGTTTGATTGATAGCAGCGCCAAAACTGCGAGGAAAACTTTCCAGTCCACGAGAGGACTCAGGTGCAACGTGGGTGACACATGAGTGTCAAAAGCGAGTAAGGATGGCAGCAGAAAAGTAGAATTTGGACATGAGGAACTATTTTTCAAAGAAACCTGTAAGTCACTTAAAGTCAAGTTTGCTAATGAAATGTGTCCATCATAATAATGTTACTGGCAATGCTACGCTTTGGCGCACATCATACAGTCTTAAATTGTATGTAACTATGAATTACATGGTTTGGAAACTAACTGCACATGAAGTTGCCCACTATTAGTTATGTTACACCATGCATCTAAGGATCAGGTCTGTGTGGGCTTCTCCCCAGGGAGCAAGGTGGGCATTCACTGTGTGATTTCTGTAATACTTGTTAGCCCATTTTCCAGTCATGCAACAATTTTTGCGACCGGTTCGTCTTCAAAGCTGGATAAAAATAAATATTGTTTCCCCTATAGTTTCTGCTTGTATATCTAATTTCCCTCACATATGTTTTAAATACAAAACAATTGCAGTATAAGTATACAGTTTACTGTTTACTGTTGCAGAGTCCTGCACTGGTCCAATTCTACAAACTTGGCTGCATTAAGATTATTTTTTAACCCGACCGTTTACCCACAGTTATCTCCAGATTAAATCCCGACCCAACCCAGCCGTTGATTTAAAACCGCCATCGGTCAGTGTCCGCCGCAGCTACACGCTCCAATGCCTCCGTAACTTACCATGGTGCTGTCAGCTGAGCTCTCAGATAGGGATGCTTTGAATACGTGTCCAGGTCTGAGATGAAAATCAGTCAGATTCAGTCACATTATTCTTTGTGCTACGATGTAGATTAACATGATCTTTCCCAGGGAACAGTCTAATGATGGTTTTTAGTGCCGTTTGAAAAACAAAATAAAACACAACAGGCTTTCAATTTTTACACCTGTTATTACACCACAGTGTATATTATAATAAAACGTCAGAAGGATAAATACCTATATATGAATGATTATTTATGTCCCCACCAATCATCAACCACACTCATGTTTATGGTTACTGTCCCCACCAATTTTAAAAACTGCCTCTCAGAACCAAGCTCCTGAGCTGAATTTCAACACCAGCCCACCCTTGCCCAAAACAATACTTTTTAATAGCAAAGCTACAACTATTTTGGTTCAGAAGAATAAAACATTATAGCCCAACTCTGTTTGCTCACACGCTGCTCTGTCTTAGGGATTCAGTTAAAAAATACTTTATTGATCCCGCACACAAATTAAATGTTGTTGTAGCTCATACTGTTTAATTCATCAAGGATTGTAGATCCTGATGGCTATGGGCAGGAACGATCTTCTTGAGCAGTCTGTGTTGCAGCGAAACATAAGAAGCCTCTGACTCAAGTCACGCCGTTGTTGTAGGATAGTTCCATGAAGAGGATCCTCAGGGTTGTCCAAAATTATTATGAAATAGTCATCTTTATATTCAGGACCGGTTAACCAATTAGTTTGCCTTAGCAACAGGCTAAAGCATGAATAGGTTAAAAGGGCCACCTTCAAATGTGATAGTGGAATTCAAAACAAAAGTTCCATGCATCTCTCCTGTATTTTCTTACAAAAAAAGCAACAACATCTGGTTTTATCTTTTATTTGGACCAAAAACTGTACTTTTTTTAATCATGTTGAGGAATTTCAATTTATCATGATTAATTCACAGCTACCCTGTAATTAACTACAGTCGTGCTAAATTCAATTTAGTTTAGTAATCTCAGATTTTTCATCTGAGAAAATAACAAAATAAATCTATAAAAGGGTTTTGCAGCCAAACCCCCCCACAAAGTAACAAATGTATTGTTTAATCCAATTTTATGGTCATTAATGGGACAATTAACAAAGGAAAGAGCTATATTTTACACAACAGCGTGTTGAATCAAAGCTTTTGGTGCAATTGTGAAAACACCAACAAGTCAACTGTAAACATTTTTTTTACTACTGTTGAGATAGAAAAAATATCCTTCAGACGGGGGTGCATACACCTGTGAGAGGAACAATAACACGTTTCCTGTTTAAGAGGACATAAATATGTGGAAAAATCAACTGGCATCCAGTTTTTTAGATAAATGCAGCCAGCTGGGTTAGACCTGAGAGGAGCATTTTGCAGATAAGGCTCTGTGGGTGACTTATCTGTTGTTACTCTCACACACAGGCATTAACACAGGGAGTATGGTTCTCTTGGTGCATATTGTTCAGAAGTGTGTCCAATCAATCTTAGTCGATCATGAAGTGCATTGATGGCTATGCATCACTGATGTATCTTTTACGTGTTTTTTTTTTTTGGACACAGACAATATTATGGAGGAAGCCAGCATTGTAATCTAGTTAACATGTCATTTGTGCTGTATAAAACTGAGTCAAAAATAAATTCCATTATCCAGCCTTGTCCTTGGGTGAACGTGTATCTGCTATGCTGTGATACTTCAAATAAATTGCTCAAAAAGGGACCAGCTGACTGGTATCTCACTTAATTAAAGGAATGTGCAAAGTTTAGACCTTAACACTTCCACTCTTAAATAAATAATGCTATAAGAACTATGTGGTCATGAGGAAAAGCCGTGCTTCTTTTGTGTTCATAATGACACTCATCCTCCAATTAGTAAAATAACCATTATATTGTAATACAATAAGGGAAGTAAAAAAAATCACACTTGCAGAATATTAAAGCACAGTGTTGTGTAAAGATATATAAAGCACTAGTCAAATAAAAAGTGATGGAAAATGTGTATTTGGATGTAGCATAAAATCTTTCAGATGATAAACCTGTTCCAAACTCTAGTGAACGGTAAAAAAGGTACGTTTTCAAAGTCCCACCTTTGTTCCAGTGAAACTAAGAGCTATGATCACTGAACTAAAACCTTTGTGAGTGTCTGGGTCAAGACTTCTGCTGCATCCACATTTGTTAACACTCAAGGTACTCAAGGTATCAAACACACTGGCATGACATTTAACATTTCAAATGAATGAAATAAAATAAGAAACCAGAGGAGCTTCAGGCATGTTAAAGCTGTGATGACGGCTCAGAGAGGCTATGGCAGCTTGACAGTTCGTAACGTGAATATTCCTAAAAACCCAGCAGAGAGATGAGCCTGTTTGACTGAGAGAGGAAGACAGACTGAGACTTATGAAGAACATGAGAGGAGGAAACAGTGGAGAAGAAAACAAATCAGAAGGCACACATTTTAGTCATAAATTAAATGTATTGATGTTTCATTTCATGCAGGAATTTATGTAAATTATATAGTGCAGTGATTATAGTGTTCGCATGGAATTTCTGTTTGGAGCTGCTCGTTATTTTTGGGATACATTTTCACTTTAATTTGTTCGAGCTTTCCTGCAGTTTCTGATCACAAATAACAGGAATGTACTCGACGTTGGCACTGAGACTGTGGTAAAGGGAAAGAAATGATTCTTGATCTTACAGAGAAAATGATATTGAAGTTGTCAGATTGTCTTTTCTGTAAATATTTAAAAAATCAGGTCAAGTGTTTCATCAGATTTAAACTGAATTCTCTGACTATTATTGTTCTGTGTTCAGCAGATTTATAACTGCAGATTTTTATTTATTTAAAGGATCTATTAAAGGATCTAAAATTTTGCATGTCAAGGTTTACAGATAGTTGTTAGATTCACTTTCAGGAATTACATCTCAGCGCATTAAAAAGTCAAAGTACTATCAAGGAGGTTTTTTGTCACAGTGTGAATCACTGCAATTTAGCAGAGCCGTCCCATGTCCTACAGTAATAAACGGCAGAATTTTCATCTTCCACACTGCTGATAATCAAACATTAATCAGTTAATGAGTTGATGTGCGTCTAGCAGAGAGGAACCCAGTCTCATATTCAGGTGAACTCTGGTCGTGACGAAACCTCAGCATATAGAGAGTAATTTCTCCTGGGATCTATCTTCACCATCAGGCACTTGCACCAGTGGCAGCTCCCAGGTTACAGTTCATTGTGGCTGTCTCTCGTTTCCTCACCATCGAAACGGGAGGCTTCTGTGTCACACCAATCACACCTGGAAACAGGAAAATGACATGAATGAATGAATGAATGAATGAATGAATGAATGAATGAATGAATGAATGAATGAAAGAGTTCTTAGTGTAAATATGAAGAAACATTTCAGCATCATGAACTGGTAAATCAACTTTTTGTCTGGAGATTAGGACCAGAACAATGGTACAAACACCTCAGAACTGGGAGCAAATTTATTGAGCACAATTTAGTTAAGTTCCACGACTTCAGAAACCAAAATCGTTCTCCCAACTGGTATTTTAATTTTTTTTTAATCTCATTGCCCCTTTGTGTCACTGTTCCTTTTTGGGTCTGTTTCCACTTAAAGCATCATTTCAATTTTTCCAGTCACCATCCAGTCTGACTTGGTTCATTTTTTCTTTTTTTCCCCCAGGAAATTGCAAAGGAGGCAAAGCTCTTTGAAATAGAGAGAACGTTTTTATTCATATCATGCCAGCATCTGTTTAGGATCTAATTTTCTTAAATTTGTCAGTAACAAAACAAAATACATGTTGGAACTACATCCACCTTATCCTAAACTGCCTGGTTTTCTGTTCATGCGTCCTCTGTTTCTTCTGTTTCTCCTTCCCCTCAGGTTAAGAGTCTGGTTGTCATCTTTGACAGCACCCTTTCATTTAAGTCCCACAACAATAACATCACTCAGTATACCTACTTTCACCTTATAATATTAATCATTCCCCACTAGGGTTGCCAATCATCCCGTGAAAAACTGAATCATCCCGTATTCAGAGAAAATATTACACGTTCCATATTAAGGTGAGAAGGAACGCAATTTGTCACGTATTTCAGCTAGAATGAAAAAAAACATACAAAGCTGGAGTTATTATGTGTCTTTACGCTGTGCAGCTGCCTCGTCTTCTCTCATTCTCTCCCCTCCCTCTGCTAATGCTCCTTCAATCATGAAACTGATCAATGATCAGCTGATTGGCTTTTCTGTCGCAGTCCCGTCTCTGTTTATCGCGGACTTTGCCCTGTAGCTCAGAGAATAGACTTTAAAATACTTTGACTAGTTTATAAATCATTACATGGCTTAGCACCAAAATATGTTGAAGACCTGTTGTCATGGTACCAACCACCAAGACCACTCAGGTCCTCCAACTCTAGCCTACTAAACATCCCTAGACTCAGAACTAAACATGGAGAAGCAGCTTTCAGTTTCTATGCTCCCCTTATCTGGAACAGACTTCCTGACAAGTGTAGAGCTGCTGAAACTCTGAACTGCTTTAAATCAAGACTAAAAACCCATCTGTTTAGAATTGCCTTTGAGTAAATGCTTGATGTTATATGTATGAAATGTGTTCATGCTCTCTTGCTTTGTGTATCATGTATAATGTGTGTTTCTTTTATGTGTTTCTTTTAAATCACCAAATCATGTAAAGCACCTTGAATTGCCCTGCTGTTGAAAGTGTGCTATACAAATAAAATTGCCTTGCCTTGCCTTGCCTAGAAAGAGGAAAACAGAGGAAAACAGCGGATGTCGCGACTCGCGATTAACAACAGCAGCACGTTTAAGCTTGATAATCTGTTTTTAGAATTGATTTAATATTACTTTCTGATGTTTGCTGGAGCCACAGCCGTAAAAGCTGCTGGTCATGATATCGGTTTGGATATGTGGTGAGATGGATACATGAAGATGAAACAAGGAGATGTTCTTACTGAATCATCAGAGCTGAACAGGTGATGGAGAAACAGGTTTACCTTTTAAGTGACATGAATGAGTTGAAGGGAAGTTATAAACTTTTTCTGAGAGACAACTGACACCAGTATCCTTTTATGTAGCTGACAGCTGGTAACTGTGCAGGGGCGGCTCTAGCAAAGTTTTGCCTGGGGCCAGGTGGGGCATTAACAGGAAAAGGGGGGCACAAATACATACCTTTCTTTCTTATTCTCATTTAAAATGTCTAGCTTTTAATAAATAATTATCTGAATCTTACAACCAATTGGATATAGTGGTCATAAATCATTTATCGTATATAGTAAATCTTAAGTCTAATACAGTATATATCCTAGTAAGCTATACACTTTCCTTCAGGAAGGTACCATCTGTGCAGTCTGCAGTTCTGTCAAAGAAAGATGTTGAATCCATTTGATTATTATAGAAAAATTATTAATTCCTGTGTATTTGTTTTACACGTGCATTAAATTAAAGTCGATTAGGTCAATTAAGCTCATGAGGCGGAGGGTGGGGGGTGGTTCCTTATTTTTTTTGCTGGAAGTTGGAAACCCTATCCCCCACCCACTCTGCTTCTATTGTCATTGACAGTCTCACTCTGTGAACTGATGACTGTAATTCACTCCTGTTTGTTTTCCCTCAAAAGTCCATCCATAAGCTCTAGTTGGTTTTGCTGTCTGTATCATCATCATCATCATCATCATCATCATCATCATCATCATCATCATCATCATCATCATCATCATCAAAACTCACGTATTTCACAGTATCACCCCTATCCCCCAACAACTCAGTGGCTCCCTGTTAAGAAAAGCATTGAATTAAAAATCCTTCTTTTCACATTTAAGGCCATCCACAACTTTCCCCCCATATCTGTCTGACCTAATTTGCATAATTTTTCCTGTCAGCTCTCTCAGGTCTTCATCCTCCATCCACCTCACTGTTCCCTCTTTCTGTCTTAGCTCCACAGAGAGTGGAAGGCTTTCAGTTGCACCTTTTCTTTTATTCTTGCTGAAACCCTTTTATCATACATCACAGCTAACACTTTTCTCCACCCATTCCAACCAGCTTTCACACACTTCTTCACCTCTTTTCTACACTCTCCGTTGCTCTGGACTGTTGACCCTCAGTACTATACCTTCTTTACTTCCAATCCCTGTAACTTCACTGTTCCACTTGTGTCTGTCTTATTTACTCACATGTATTCTGTCTTGCTGCGACTAATCTTCATTCCTCTTTTTTCCAGTGCATACCTCCTCCTCTCTAGCTTTTCCTCTACCTGCACCTTGCTCTTTCTTACCGCAGATCACAATGTCATCTGCAAGCCTCATAGTCCATCGGGACTCCTGTTTAACCTCATCTCGCATCCTGTCCATCACCAAAGCAAACAAGAAGCAGCTTAGAGCTGATCTCACAGCTCTCATACATGTCCTGCACCACCCTAACATACTTCACATACGCTTTCTCTAAATCTACAAAGACACAATGCAGCTCCCTCTGACCTTCTCTGTACTTCTCCATCTGCATCTTTAAAGCAAAAATGCATCTGCAGTACTCTTTCTTGGCATGAAACCGTACTACTCCTAGCAAATGCTCACTTCTGGCCGAAGCCTTGCTTCCACCACCCTTTCCCACAGCTTCATTGTACGGCTCATTAGCTTTATCCCTCTGTAGTTGCCACAATTCTGTGCGTCTCCCTTGTTCTTAAAAATCAGCACTAAAACACTTTTTCTCCATTCCTCAGACATCTTTTCATTGCACTTAATTTAATTATCTGTTTTTCTACTCCTTTAGGTCTTAGGAGTCATTTGTTTTTTGCTGTTTTTAAAGTGTCTTTGTGTTACTTAAAAGTTGCTTATATATAAAATGTATTATTATTATTATTGTTGTTGTTTTTATTACTATTATTATTATAATTACTCTGTAAAAGACAACCAGAGGTGACTCACCAAAAATGTTTAAAGGAGAGGAGACTTGTAGATGATCTTGAAGAAGGCAGATTCACCATGCCACTAATGTTTAGTTTTTCTCTCAGCTTTGGCCTATGATCTTCACAAAGAGCAGAAAGAAGGGCTCCTAATAGGAGGATCATCCGTCAGCCAACACTGGTCAGAGCAAAAAGGAGAGGGACGAACAGAGATGGTAGATTTGTTGCCCACATAGAGGTTTCTAATCTGATCTTTTACCGAACATGTCTTCCTCTTTACATATTTTTCAGAGAAAACCTAATATTGTACATAATTTGAATGGTTGATTTAAATGAAATAATTCAACTCAAATAAAACGTATGTTGCAGCTGAACAAAATTTAATACACAACTTAGTAGAGAGTTCGCTTTCTGCCACAAGGTGGCATCCTTCATAAACTTATATGCCATCCTTCTGATTTGTGCACAAGTGGTGAATACACATTTCATGTAGTACTATCAATATTTCTAAACTTTTAATGAAAGAAAGAAATAAAATAAGGTGGTTTAAATGAGGTGGTCAACAAGTACTCGGGAGATAGCTGGAGTATAATCATGTCTCCTGCATAACAGCTCCTACATCACATGCAAAAGTCTCTTGTATCGTGTATATATATATATATATATATATATATATATATATATATATATATATATATATATATATATATATATATTCTATATACTTGTATATATATTTTTATTATTATTATTATTACTTTCTTATATTTTTTAATCTACATGTTGTGGAGTTGAGAGTAACGTAATTTCGATTCTCTGTATGTCTAGTACATATAGTGGATTGACAAATAAAAGCTGACTTGACTTCTTTACATCTCTTTTTTCGGGTGCTTGTACCTGTGTGAGTTATCTTTGTTAATATATTACCGCATTTAAGAATAATTTAAAACCAGTAAATATAACACTCTAAAGCCCCTCTTCCTGTGAGTCCCAGCTGACAACAATTACTATCCAGATGCATGACAATGAGATTGATTCCCTGATATGCTAAAACCAAACACAATAAGCAATACTTTTTTGTTTTGGGAAGTATTTTCAATTGTGCAAAAATAAAGCTCCTCCTCCTGTCACCTCTTCTCAGTGTCAGTGTTGTATTGAAGGACTCATCCAGCACCTCTTCTCTTCATCCTCTAAACTCTCTTCTCTGTCATGGATATCTGATGGAAATTAGGCATGAAAAGCTTCCTGGGAAGAGTAAAAAACTATTGCAGAACATTAATTGGACAGAAGAATTGAGATATAACAGAAAACAAATAGCTTCACAAGGTTTATAAAAATAAAAGTTTTTGTTTTAACATTAATATTCTTCAGGTCCTGTAAGGTGATGCTTTTGTGTTGATGGTGTATATGTTTGCTTTTTAAATTAGTGATTAAAATATTGTAACATGACACAACACAAGACAAAATTTATAAATATCTTTTTTTTTTTTTTTTTTTAAACGTGTCCTGTTTGGCAGTGTGGAGTTCAGAATTGGTGTCTGAGTACCAAGTAGAAACCCAACAGATTTACTTTCACAAGCGGAGCAGTACAGCTTTTGCTATAGTACTCCATTTGATTTATGTGTGAAAAATCTTTATTATGGATTGTTGGGGTTTTTATTTCCTGATGTTATGGACACGGAGACGGAAAATTAAGGAGAAGAAAGAAGGAAGATGAAGAAGAGAGGTAGGAAACAAAATGTCATGAAAGGGGGTGAGTTGAGAATACAAGAGAGGAAGGGGAACAAAGAAAACACAGGAAAACATTGAAGTCTGCCTCCATACCCACAGGACGGCAGAGAGAGGGGGAAAAACAAAACACGAAAAAGTACATCGACAAAACCAACCAAACATTGTAAACTAAGAATTACACAACCACATCACACAAAAATAGAAATAAAAATACAACAACAATGTCACAGAAAAACTCATGGTACCGATTAATCAAGCTCTAGTAATGATAACCTCAGCCCAAGAATATATCCTTAAACACCAGAGACCCCACATCTATGTGTGTGTGTTAGCATGCTGGTGCATATAAGGTTTCTCCATAAGAGTGTTCGATAGTTGGTGTGAGAAGACATCAATCCGTCCCCCAGGAATCGATGCAGACATGAAGGAGATCGGAGCAAAGACGTCCAAAAGACCCCCAGAGGCTCTGGCGGTCCCTCGGGGGATGGCCGACCGCATCCCCCAAGAGAGGAGAAAAGGAGAACCCCAGGGGAACATCCAGCGGCCACTATGCAGGGGCCCGGGGGGCAGCAGTGACAAGCCCACGGGCTCCGGGGCGGGCCGGTCAACGGACCGGGGGAGCCGGGGCCCAGGGGCACCCCACCCCCCAGCAGGGACCCGACAAGGGACCGGCCGACGAGGGGCCCCCGGCACTGCAGGGGCCGCGGCCGGCCGCCGGCCGCCGGCCGCCACGCGGCGCCTCCACCCTAGGCCAATCCCCACCGCCAACATCCCAGCGCCCCACCAACAGCCGCAGGGGACGGACAGCATCCCCAGGCCGGGCTCAGTCAGCATCTGGACGCCAAGTTGTACCAGCTCCCGGGTCCTGATCCCGCGCAACGCAGGGCGCCGAGACCAGGCATCCAACGAGGGCCAGGGCCGGTCCAACCCGCCAATGAACCGGCCACGCACGGTGCGCACAGAACAGGTGATCAAACGAGCAGAGACGCCGGATCCGCATCCCGCCGAGCCACCGAGCAGGCACCACCCAACAATCCCAAACCTGGCACCTCTAAAAGAGGTGCCCCAACCAACCAAAGGAAGATATCGGCCCAGCGCATCGGCCGACCGACACACCGGCCCCCCCAGGCCCGGCCAGGCACGCACCAGGCACGCACCAGGTCCGAACCGGATTGACCACCGGCGGACCGGCAGGCAGGGGCCCCCGTCACCGGCGGGGAGTGACGGAGGGGAAATAGGCCCCCCATTAAGTGTAAGGCCTGAGGTGCGCCAGGCGAGGGGGCAGACCAAGATCCAACCTGACAGGTAGACAAAGACATACAGACACAGTCATACGTTCCCTCCCTCTTAAACACATACATTCTCACTGACTCACCAAGACACCCAAAAAAATTTATAAATATCTTTAAAACTGTTGTGAGGTGTTCTTTAAGTGATTAAACTCTGCTAAATATAAATCCCAGAAAACAGAAGCATTTCAGCCAGAGGTTTCTATATTATTATTATTATTATTATTATTATTATTATTATTATTATTATTATTATTATTATTATTATCATTATTATTATTATTATTGTAACAATAATAATAACAACACTAATAATAATGTCATCATAATACAACTATAACTTCACAATTATAAAAATGCTTTTATATTTTTTTACATTATTTTGTAGGTACTGTGATGTGTGTTAATGGTGTTTATGTATGTTTCCTTTTTTAGTGTTTAAAATAAAATATTTTATGGATTGTAATGACATTTTACACAAGACAGAACTTATAAAAATGAAAAAGCGGTTGTGAGGAAAATGTCTCCGAAAGCAGAAGTTTTTCAGCCAGAGGTTTTTGTCATGGTGTGAATCACTGTGAAAAGCTCTCCTCAGTAGAACCATCCCATGTGCTGCAGTAATAGACTGCAGTCTCCTGCTTCTGCCTGCTTAATAATAAACTGGTAGTCTGTATTTGATGTGCCTTTAGAGTTAAATTTCTCAGAGGAGAAACCCATTCCAAATTCAGAGGAACTGTGAGAATGATAGAACTTCAGAATATACTGTGACGTCTCATCAGGCACCTGTTTGTACCAACTGACATAATATCCATGATCTGTCTGAATGTTGCACCTTAAAACAACTTGTTGTCCTGCAGAAACTGTGTGAACAGTAGGTGTCTGGGTCAAAACTTTAGCTGCATCAATAACTGTAAACACACAAACGTGAATGAGATGTTATTGATTGCATGCATGGAATAAATAAAAAATCAAGTAGAGGTAAATCTTACATGTTAGAGTAGCCAAGACTGTATAGAAGGTCTGCAGCATGTTGACAGTTTGTGATGTGAATATTTCTGACAAAGAAAAGACTGTAGACTGAAGCTTTTAACGCGTCTGAGAAGTAATAAAAAGAGGAGGAGATTCTGTGACCTTATTGAATACAATTTAGAGAGATGAGAAGAGGAGGTGCTGAAGGAGTCACAACCCTGAAACTGAGAATGATGATCATGAAAATGTGCTTTAGCTAAAATATGATTGTACTGCAAAATAAAAAAAGAGGATTTTCTTATTTTTAAGTGCCAAACACTCTCATAAATTGTGCGACACCGTTTAGCTGTTCAATATTTGGTGCTTTCTTACACAATTATAACTGACGTTGCAATAACTACAAGACTGTATTTAAAAAACCAATCCAGCCGGTTTGTTACTTCTCCTGTGTTGATTATTTTTACATTTGTGTCTTTCTATTCATATCCAACTGGTGTATTTGCTATGCTTGGAGTACTCAGATTTATTTGTTTTATTACAATAATAAAATTATTCACACATATAACATATTTATACCGTCCAGAATTCAATTGAAAGATGATTGGCTTTAATCTTTATCATCATAAAGTTATCTTTAAAAAATTACTTATAGTTATGTGTTTAAAAGCTTACTGCTTGTTTTCTGTTGTTATACAGTGTTGTCAAGCACCATTATGCTTAAGAACAATGAATTTGCCCATTAAAACTCATATGAAAATATATTTATTGCCTGTTCTGAAGGATTGGGACGTATTCCAGCAGTCACACTCCACACAGATCACCAGTCCATCATAAAGCCAACACACTTTCTCCAGGGGTCAGTTGTTGGTGTAAAGAGGAAAGGAGTGCACAGAAACAACACACAGGAAAAGCCTGCTCAGCCAGGTTTGTGCTGGTTAACAATGCAAATCACCGCACCATATGAAATAGCATGTTTTTAATAATAGTTTGAACAGTAACAAAATGCAAACCAATGACAGTTATGAATACTGAGGACAGAAACAAGCATGTGTTATGATACAAACTTGGATGTAAATTGTATAACAAAGTTGTAACCTTAGCCAGACAAACATAATTTTCACACAGATCATCTCCTATAAAAGTGTTTAGTCCACACATGTGCTAAGAATCAGGGATACCTTTTGAATTGGGAAATTCTAGAAATTAAAATTTGGCACCTGATTAAAAGTTGGGAAACGTAAGAAAAATTGTACGATTTAAAAAGAAAGGATAAAATGATATACCCATTAAGGTAATCCGTTAGAGTAAAATAGTTCTATCAGATGTTGCAGTTATATACTGTGGTTTCACTGTTGCTCTTCACTAGCTGTTACTAGTATGTATGTAACAGCTCTGTAAACTCTGCAAACATGCCGCCTTATCAATGGTGGATATTTTAAGTCTTGCATGTGAAATGTATTGTAGAATTGTTTAAAATATATTTTGAATTTTTCTGATAATTGATTATAATATTTACAAAACCTCCACATTTATATATTAACAATATGAAGGCACACAAACTAGCAGAATAATGAACGGCCAGGTCGATGAGGCCACCTGGTGGCAGAATATGACCAAGAAAAGGGGAAAAAGTGTTGGTAACTTATGACACAGTTCATATATTGTGTTATTTGTGATCAGCCCAGAATACTCTCTCACATTACATTTAGCATTCTAGCAAGATAGAACAATCATCAGACAACAGTCGGCAATCAATAGTTTTACTGTCTCTGTGGGCCTCTCCTCCTCGCTCTGACCAGCGTTGACTGACTGATGATCCTCCTATCAACAGCCCTCCTCTGTGCTCCTAGAGGAGACCTCAGACCAAAAGTGGGAGGACTCCTGTACATCGGTCGCTGAGGTACGGTAACTCTACCCTCTTTAAGATCATCCACAAAACCCTCTACTCCATCAAACTTTGAGGTGAGCTTCCCCAGTTCGTCTTTTAGAGAGTTAAACTGCTGGTAGAGGTCTCCCAGAGCCTCGGAGAGAGGCTGGATTCTAAAAACATCCGCAGACATGAAAAAATTAAAATGATCTCACTGTTTCAATAAATCAGGAAAATAGAAGACACAGCCAAGACAAAATGGCAACAGATAGTAAGTCATAACATGGCATTAAGCAGAAACAGACACACAATCAGCAAAAAACCTTGGAATCACAGCAAAAGAACAAAAGTCTCTTTTAAAAAGAATAAATTCCACAACTATGTTGAACAAAATAGATGTTCTACGGTTCCTCAAAGTTGATCTACAACATTTATTTAGCAATAATCACAAGTCGTTTGCTCAGTTATTATAACCCCTGTCTCTGGAGTAATGACTTGGAGAATTTCAGCAACAGTAGATTTAGAAGAACATGTGTCTGAAACATTTCCCTCTTTTCTTTTGGCTCAGTCTCTGCATTGAGATCATTTAAAGAGCAGGAACATGTTACATAATTTTATAATGTTGTAAGAGGACCAGAATTTTGTTATGAATGGTTTTTGAAAACATTTTCTTTTTCTCACACTCAGAGTTGAGACCTTATCTATTAGAGCTCGTTCCTGTAGCATCACTGCAGTGGCTCAGTGGGACTCACCTGGTGTATTCAGGGAGAACAGAGGCATGGTCATGGATCAGCAGCTCTTTCACTTGGGTTACAACCGCAAACTTCCAGTTGTCCAACACCTGAGTCAGGTTGGAGCAAGTCTTTCTGCTGGTGTGCTCTAATGAACACAGATGCATGTTAGTGTATGCAAAGCTGTATGAATGTAAACATTATTGACAAAAACAAGAGGTTCCATGCCTTCAGGATTGGTTTCATGTTTCCATTTCTGAGCACCAGATGTTGATAGCATGCAGAACAGAGTCAAAACCATCACCTCCATCATTATAACTTAGAAAAGCAGAAATAAAGTTGAACTTGAAAAACGTATTTTATACAATTATTTATGAAAACATCTTAAACTACATTTTTAAGTCAATACCATATAGATTGCAGATTTAGATTTAAAGGGGAAAGTGTCATACATAGTAACTTTGGTTAGCATGCATCTGTTTGTGTTTTACCTTTGTGTGATGTAGGTCTGGAGGTCTCTTCAAGTCAGATCAGCCAAAGACAGAGCAGAATCCTTCAGGAATGACACAAATAAAAATTAAAACTCTCTTCTAACTGCCTCTCCAACCTCTCTTAGCTTTTCTCCCACCTGCTCCTCACTGCGTCAGTGTTGAAGGGCGGTGACAAAATCTAACATTTTAGCATGTGTCAGCTCTGCTGGATTCATATACACCACGTGAAAAATATAGAAATCTCTTCTACTTTAGGTTCCTCACAGGTTCTTAAAATGTCTGCATCTTTTACATTGCTAATTAACCTACCTAAAAAACTACCTTGTAGTTTTTATGATTCTGAATCTCCTGACTTTTTCCCCTTATCAGTCTGCAACAGCGCTCCCTGTGGGCTCTGATCCAGATGAGGTGTTTGATGTAGCATTATGGCTCCAAAACAGCATTCTTACTGTCTACAGTAATACAATCTGTTAACCATCTGGGCTGAAAGGCACAGCCAGCATCCGTCTATGTAGCTGCCAGAGGTGATCGAAACCTGCCTTCTCACAATCACTTATTACAGTGAAGTGAATGAAAACTTAAAATTGATTAAAGCAAACCGTCAGTTTAAAGTTTCCATCTCTCTTTGAGCTAGAATTAAAGAGAAAAAATTTACAACTTCCAAGAAACTAACTCATCCATAAACTGCCTCCACCCCGTATTGAAATAAGCTACTGAGTAATTTATTCCACCAGTTGACTCAGTTCGACATTTATCCATCCTTTGTAATTCAGGATTATTTATGTTGTGATAATGTAACTTCTGATGGAAGATGAAGCAACTTGTTCTCTAAAGCCTGAATGCTCCAGGAGATTTCAACATCTGGATAGCTTAAGTAGAATGGTTCTTTCAGAGGCAGGAAGATATAAATCACTGCTACATGTTTTCTACCATTAGTTCTTGTCCAGAATATAAAATAAGTATTCCACCTTTATCCTCCGTCAAATAATCATTTTTTATTAGAATGGTAGGATCCTGCTGATATCTGCAAACAGTTGTAGTGATTCAGACAAGACAATATCTGCTAAAGAAATGAACATCTGTACCATCTTTAAACCCACAAACATTACATTTGCTGCAGGTTAGAATTAGAGGTATGAATATGAGATATTAGGTCTTGTACAGTAGAGTAAAAACTCTTGTGATTTCTTAAAAGGTTTCTGCCACTTTCTAAATATTTTAATGAAATAATGAGCAGGTGCCTTGTTCTGAAAAGGGAAAAGTAATTCATTAATTATCAACATTGCAACAGTTACAAGAAAGACATTTAGCTGTGGCATTTTATTGTAGAAACTTGAACATGAAAGCATTTCTCCCACATTCTTAAAGTCTGGGGTTTTGAATAATTCTGGATATTAAGATTTTAAAAGTGAGTACAATATCTCTTGTATGACTTTTCTTTTTTTCTATATTATGATTAAATAGATTCAGTTTTTTTCTGAGTCTAAAAGGTTGAAAGTAAAGTTTGCCTTATGAATATAAAAAGCAGACACTTTAGATGATGTAGTGTTCCTTTTTCATTGGATTTCCATCTTCTGTGCTGACAGCAAAACATGAGACAGGAA
The DNA here is from genome assembly GCA_963556495.2 of Valencia hispanica. Lineage (NCBI taxonomy): Eukaryota > Metazoa > Chordata > Actinopteri > Cyprinodontiformes > Valenciidae > Valencia > Valencia hispanica. Next base: position 29,891,186 of record OY747718.1, on the reverse strand, counting down.
AGAAAGGGTTATATGTTTTTTAAATCAACCCAAGTACACAGCTTTTCCCTGTTTTGATTCAACCTATCTCTAAGGAAACTCGCATCAGACCATTAGATTGAAAAAGATCTCAGAAACAATAATTCATTTTCATTTTTTCATTTGTTGCTTGTTTTGTTTTGTTTCTGTTGATGTTCTCATATATAGGTCGTTTTAAAGTTATATATAAAGTATATATAAAGTTATTCGGCTAATGCTAATGCTATTTCTTTGCTCATTTAGGTCCAACTGTGTTGATAAAGACATTGTTAGTCTGCTCACCATCTAAAGTCCTGTTGTATCATGGCCACATTTTGAATGTAGCTTAAAGAAATGCCAAAAAAGGGACCTTGAAGGTACTGAAGCTTCTAAATTATGTCGTTCTTTTTTTACTGCAGGTCACAGACCTTGAGTTAAACTCTGCTCCAGATAAGGGATTGTTATATTGTATCTGCAATGAAAAGTAAATAAAGACTTCTCAAAAAAGAGTAGTTCAACCACTTTTTCTCTAATGCTATCTAAATGGAGCTATGCGAAAGACGCCACTACAAATTGTGTGTGCACAGAGCGCAACCACAGAAAAGAGATGCTAGAGAGAGCCTTAGAGAAGGACCCCATGTTGCACTGACTACCCGAACCACGGTGCTAAAAGGTTGTTCCCAATCTGATCAACTACTCTAAATCAACTTGGTTCAAATTCAGCTGTGTCAAATTCAGCTGAGTTGTTTTATTGCTTCCAATTTAGTTCAGAGGTCTGAATGAGGGGACCACTGAGACATTCGGAGGTCAGAGCCAAAAGAGACCACCACCTAGTCTCAGGGTGACCCTTCCAATTGAAGAGTTATGTGAAGAGATTGGCAGTGACAGAGAGATATGAATGTGGGAATCTCATCTGCAGAGGTACGCAGTATCTTGCCTACAGTCTGATACTGGACCACACAAAGCCATTCTTTGCGTTGGCCAGAGCTGATGGACCATATTCAATATTGTGATTCTGTAGATAAATATATATTTTTTAATAAACATAAACAATAACATATTTATTTAATGAGACTTAAATGATTTTTTTACACATACTGGTGTTTCATGTGCAGGCTGTAGAGATCATTTATCCTTATCCATTCAATACATGAATAAACCAGTGAGCACACTGGCAAACAAGTTCATAAAGAATCATAAACTAATCCATGCATGACTGACTACTTAATGTGTTACTGTGGAGTTGTACATATTCCAGTTTATCAACTCTATAAAAGGTTAAGAATACTATTATGATTAGTTTATACTATTGCACAGAAATCTGTAACCAGATGTATTGAGGGACTGAGAGGCAGCCAGCGGTCAGTTTCTGGTTCAGCCTGAAGCAACACATTAATTTGCTTCCAGCTCCTTGCAGCTCAGTCCAGCACAGCCAGAGGAAAGAATGACTCCAATGGAGCTGCAGATCCACAGAGGACGATAATCAGGCCTTCTGCTTTCTGTTTTTTAGCTCAGTCACATCAACTTTCTAAGATGCAACTTGTTTTTATGGAATCTTTGAGATTTTTCCTGTCTCATAGTTTATAATGACATAAAATAGTTAAGATACATTTAAAATTATAAATATATCTCGTTTCAAGCTTTTTTTTTATGTTTGCATGCATCTGTTTTGATCTTTGTTGAAGTAGTGGGTGGCTTTGCTGCGTTAATATCACGACTCATTGGAGGCATCCAGTGGTAACAGTTAAGAACTGCAGAGGCGCGTCAGCAATTTTATTCTGACAGTATCATTTTAATGGTAGGACTTTAATGAAATTAATCATCGTTGTTAATATCATTGTTGTCATTGATGTTCTTTGGATGCCGTCAGTCAATGTGTTATTCTTCTCCCCCAAAATAAAGGAGAAAAAGGCTCCACTGAGCTGAAATCCCAGACATATATCCAAGATTTGAACCTTGTCAAGTATTGGTATGAGCAAATTTATTTGAAAAATAAGTTGAGAAAATTACATCCATTAATGAAATATTCCATTAAATACAGTAAATACAGTGAGATATTCAGTGTAAATAAGTTTTAGAGGAGATAAACAACACCAGAATAATTAACATTTATAAAATTACTTTCTTACTTTCTTGACCTATAGAAAATGACTAAGTTTGTGGTAAAGGTTGCAAAGTCTTTTAATAAAATCAGCATAGAGAAAAGAATTCTTAGGGTCAAATTAAAATCAAGTATATCCAGTTTAAATGTTTTTTTTTTTAACTGTTCTTGGTTTCATCATCTGAAATCATATAGAAAAAAAACTGCTTATAAAGTCCAAAGTTATAAATGAATTAATTGATCGTACTTAGCTTGAAGCCATGACTGGAAATTTGTAAAGATATGAAATCTTCCTCTCCTTTGATGGTTTTAAATTGAATATAGTGTTGTTGCCATCTTGTTAGCTAAATGGAATAAATACATTTATATTTCTATTTCCTCATGTCATCATTTTTCTAGCTTTTTTAAGAAAGAACTTGAGACGTGGTTTAACAACTCTGTAAAATATTTGGACACCTTGTGTCATTTTCCTTCCACATCACAATCATGTACAGATTTGTGTAGGTTTATTACATCCTAATAAAATACACTGAAGTTTGTTGTTGTAATGTAAAAAAATATAAAAGTTACATGATTATTAATACTTTTGCTTGAAAATATGCATTTGAATATGCAAGAGAATGTTTGTTGTACATGAAGTAAAACTCTTCAGATTCTATTAATGTTAGCCTCTTTTATTTTATTTTATTTAATTAAATTTTTTACTTCTTGAAAGAGGCCTCCTCCTCATACTTTTGTACTGTTGCGAAGACAAAACACATATTGTCACTGACATTTCTAGTTTTCAGTTCAAGTCAGTTTTAAGAAATAACCTTACATGAAAAGCTCCTTGTTTTTAGGCTCTGATAGCGGTCTAATCCTCTCATTGTGACTCTCACATGATTAAAAAAAGTCAGGCCTCACAGCCCTCTAAGGCTGAACACAGCAGGGTCACTCAGTATCAGCACACTGGTTTCTCTGCTACAGCAAATATTCTCATGTTTCATTTCATCTTGAGCTACTCTGAGGAACTAAAAGCGAAGGTCCGGTCATCTCCTACTGGATGACAACATGCGGCAATATTTACCCATAAAGAAGTTTCAATGGCCATGGTCTAGGAAAGACGATGGACAGAGTGAGTCCAGCCCCCTCATCCCAAAGGTAGACATTTTAATAATTTATTTTTTAAGAATGCTTCACTTTTTTAAAGTTAGCCTTAGCCCTTTTCAAAAACTGTATTTCTATGTCTGAAGACAGGTGCTGCAAAAGCGGAGGATGAGGAGCTTGGCCATGTTGATGGTGAATTTCAAACAGGGATACCCAGCGATCAGGACAACAACAGTCCCACAAGAATCCGACCTCATTACAGTTATTATTTGATGGACTATTTCCTAAAATATTTCTTGTTCCTGTGCAACCTGGTCTTCACAGTTCTGGGCCTTGTGGTTCTTGGATTGGGGATCTGGGGGCTCGTCAGCAAAGAATCGTTTGCCCAGGAGAAAATTGGAAGTATCGGCACAGATCCGATGCTGATACTTTTAACCCTGGGTTTTCTGCTCACTCTGCTCTGTCTGACGGGGTGTGTTGGTGCCATAAGAGAGAACTGCTGCTTGCTGAAGCTGTTCTCTGCTATAGTGCTGGTGCTAATTACAATCCAGGTGCTGTTTGCGATTGTGGCCTACAGCATGCAGGATCAGATTGAAGGGTACCTGCGTTCGGGAATGCTAGCTGCCATGGCGGGCTATCAAGATGATCTGGACTTGAGGTTCATCACAGATGAAATTCAGTTGGGTCTGCAGTGCTGTGGGGCAGATACCTACAGGGACTGGGAGGTGAACATGTGAGTGGATTTTGACTCCTGTTAATTTTTTACTTCAGTAAATCCACAGTTGATAAAACATTTTAAAATGATGCTCTTTCTTCAGATATTACAACTGCTCAGCTCCAGGAGTGCTGGCTTGTGGTGTTCCTGCAACGTGCTGTGTGGACCCTTTGGAAAACGGAACGGTGTGGAACTCACAGTGTGGAGTAGGAGCCCAGCTCCTGGACGAGTTCACCGCTCAGACTGTGATCTTTCTGGGGGGTTGTATGGGTGGAATCTCTCGTTGGATTGAGCAGCACGAGGGCCTGATTGGAACAGTTGGAGTCATTATGGTTGGGGTTCAGATTCTTGCTGTGCTCATCACAACAAGACTGATGGAAAGCATCCACTGGCGTAAAGCTCATGCATGACATAAATACAGCATGAATTCAAAGGAGTCCTGTCTGTTTCTTTCTTTTCTTTTTTTCCCTCTGGGCTTAGTTATTAATACATTTATTAATTTGTGGACAAAATAATAGAGTTAAATGAAGACAATGGGTGTTATTACAAATATATTACAACATTCTTGTATAGGCTACACCAGATGAAATCTTAAGACAAGAAAAACACTTATATCCATGTATTTGTATATTGTGAATCATTACCTGGTTGTAATCTGAGCTTTAAAGTACAAAGCAAAGAAAAAGGCCTTGAACTAATACTGTTTCTGTAAACCTCTCCTTGTCCTCCCTTGTCATCGACCTCTTCAGTGGGATTTAGATCTGGGGAAACAAGCAGGATGGTGTAAAAGAGGGAATTAATCTTCTGGAAGAACTCCTTTATGAAACAGGAGTTGTGAGCCACAGCATTGTCATGTTGACAGACAAAGGACCTCAGTCAATGTGAAAGATCTTCACATAGGCAGATGCGGTTTGATGTCTCCACAAAACCAGAAACAGCACTGCACAATTGAAAGAAAAAGCTCCCAAATCATGGTGAAGCCACCTCCAATGTGCCACATAGAGAACATATCCAATACGATCTCTTTGTCATGCCAGTCAATTTGAAAGCCTTGTAGACTGTCCAGATATTGTAAGGAGATGCAGCTTTGAAGGTGTTTTTATTTATTTATCATTATTCTTTGAACCCTTGCTGGTGCTGTTTTAGGATCTGCCAGTATCTTCATAAACACCCCACCGGATATCTTTTAAGAAACTCAAAATGACTGTCCTACTGCATCTAACCTCTGCAGTGACGGTATGTCACAAAATACCTTGCCTGTGTAACTTTTGCAACTTTTAAAGACGAATATGTTTTACCTATGCCATCAGGACAGAAAATGACATGAAAGCTAGATGTATGCAATAATTTTCACTTTTTTAAGACTAACATTTATTTTGCCTATTGCTCTCGCTTCTTTATTTTGCTTTTTGAAGCTCAACTTCCAACCTGGTCATATGTCAACAGCAAAATTCAAATGCTCAGAATTTCTTCCATAGTCTAAAGGGTTGTATTTCCAGATTGTATAAACAGGGTTAATATTTTGGAAACTAAGTAAAAACCTATGGTAAAAACGCATCTAATGTACTATAAAAATGTTTAAGGGGAGACCACCATACTTTCTCATATATACTTAAAATTCCAATATTCCCAGTATCCTAAAATCTCAAATGTAAGCTAAGCAACAAAGTCTAAAAAGGAAAGGAAAATTATGTATATGTGTCTAAACACGCTTAGATAACTTTTAAATTGCAGTTTTTATTGCATTATGAACATCTCACAGCAGAGATTTCCAAACAATCACTTATCCTATAAGGTAGGTGAAGTAATGCGAGTAGTCACTAAACATGACCGAGTGATTATTTGCTCTGGAAAAGTTTGGAGCTGAGGGTTTTCAAATTTTTTTCTAAAATAGCATCTACCAAGATGCTCCTTCCACTGAGACATTGTTTCGTTATCTGCTCAAGAGATTGTTATCTCACCAAACTGCTACCATATTCAGCTGGATATGAGGCTCTGGTAAGTTACTTTGGAGCCAGTCAAAAACAAAAGAACCTTCTTGACTTACCTACAGATGTACATGCTGTGTATATATGTAGCTGTTAATAATCTCTTTAGTTATTCACATAACAAACATCAGCTGAAAAAAAAGCAGCATCAGTATAGCTGTTCTATGCTCTTTGCCCTGTCTTGTTTGCAGCCCTGTTGCTCAAATTTAAGGGCAATGCATCTTGATGGGGTGAGACAAGCATCAAAATAAATGCCCCTAATAATAAAGTTTAACATATTAAAACCCATGAATTAAGAATGGTGTATTACTGAAATTCATGTGTGTGTGAATGTTGATTGTAATAGAGGCAGTGCACTGCATAAGTCACAGAATTTGCTGCATCCAACGAGACAAAATCGGTTGCCTATCCGAAGTGGTTCCTGGGCATCAATCAACCATTTAGCACATGGGTCATCATTCCATTTTTATGTGTTCATTGTTTTTTAAAAAACAACAACACAGTAACTATTGGGAAACAGTCAAAATGGTATTCTACAGTCAAGAATTGACTAGATATTGTCTCGAGGTCCATGATGGTGGGATCTGAGCTTGAAATTAACAAAGAGAATAATGAAGTTTTGCCTAATTGAACAAGTCAGCTGAATAAATCCTGAAAAAGTAACGTGATAAATTAGAAATAAAGCATTAAATAGGGATTGTTGGGCTCAATATAAATAAATAAAAATGATGATTTAATATAAACAGTTTGGTTTGGTAGAGATAACAAAACAAACTCTTCAAATCATTTTAAAAAGTCAAAGCTTTATTTTAAGTATAAAAAAGTAGTGTATAACTCGGATCAAATCAAATAATGTTTTTGAGCGTGAAAATGGCAGCTTGAGAGTCTCATGAAAATACATTTACCGTACAAAAAAATACCATCCACAATATGCAGACATGTATTATACAAAGTCTTAATATATTTCTAGCTATATGTTTGCTATCCAGAAGTGACCCATATTGATGACTGCTTAAAATAATTGCCAAATATAATTTTAAATGAGTTCCCTTTGTGAGTAAAAAAGCTATTTTACAGTGAAGAACCTCAAATTATGCCATACTGAGCAAGCTCATGTAGCTCTAGATGGCTGTACGCTTCCCATGGGCAGATCACTGTGATATCTGAAAGGAAAATAGTAATTAGTAAAACAAAACAAAAAAAAGAAACTTGCAAACTATGTAATTGTTAGAGTTGAGTTGAACAGAGTAATTGTGCTCACCAGTGCCAAGTCCCTCCATTCCTGGTATCTCCTCTCCAAAACTAGTGATAAATATAAATTATAGGATTTCATTACTGGTATCTGTTTACTAATAAACTTTGATAACAGTCATGAATAAGTGTTTGAGAGAGGTCTTACCCAATGACTCCCCTCTTGGGGGGCTTGCTTTTGAATTGACGAGTGTTTCTCTGTTTGAACTTGGGTGGGCCCTTCCGTGGGGAACCAGGAGCAGTGGCTCTGAGGGGGGCTTTGCCACCAGTCTTTGCTTCAGGTTTGGCTATGTCCAGATTCATGCCTCTGTTGCTTAATCTGTTGTTGGAAAATACCAATGTCATCAAAAGGAAATAACAATGAAGAAAAAAACTAAATACACAGACAACTAAATAATGATCATTTCAAGACCATGAAAAGCTAGAACTAGCTAAATTACCTTCTGCTTTACACTTCAAAACAAATCAAGACAATGTGCTTAAGTACAGCCTGCACAGGTTCCTGTAATCTGATGGTCACGTTTTTATTCAACCCTACATGATGACTCTAATCTATAAAGCTCCCTCATAATCAGATTACTCTGAGGACATGCTGAATTCACAGCTAAACCCAATGTATCTCAAAAAGCAAAAAAAATTGTTTTATTAGTGAAAGCTTCCGTTGCAAGAACTATAGCAAAACTGCAGAAATATTCATTAAACTATCCCACTGAGAAATATATATTGATTCCATAAAGAAATAATCCAATGTAATCAATGCAGTCTGTAATGCCATAAATAAAAGCAAAGTTTAACCGGGACTGAAGGACATGATAAAGATGTATGAAGGTAATAAGAATATGAAATACATCTCTAACATTCTGATATTAATGCATCCCTAACTATAACATCAATGCTAAAGTTTAAAAAAACAAAAACATTAAAAAAGCATTAAGCAAATAAAAAAAGCATTAAAAAGTATAAAAAGCATTAAAAAAAGTTATTGAAATAGGTGTTTTGGGCTTCATAAATAAAACTCTTAAAATTAAAATCTTGTGCTTTCTGAACAGGAACAGGTTCTGCTGCTTATTAATAAAGCAAACTGAGAGCTATTATACACACACTGTAGAAAGAGAAAAATGACTTAAAGCAATTAACTGAATTCAGATTAAATTGATTCATGTCCAAATGTATAAAAAACGATAACCCAGCAAAGTCAGGCAAGCTTCCAAAGTTCCATTTGAAATTCCAGAATGCAATAATTCCCCCCCAAATAAAAATGTTTTGTTATTTCGGATACTCACCGCTTGTGTTCCTGTGTGTCTTCCCTGGTAATATTGCCGCAGTCTCTTAATAATAAATAACGACTCGTGCTTCCCTCAGTCCTTTTATACACTTCAGATTGATAGGAGATTAAGATGTGGCCAATAAACTGTACACACATCATTTGTATTCCATATGGGTACAGAACATTCGGGGAGGCCAGGTGGCATGTAAGGATACATTTTCTGGTCCTGACAGACACTTAACAGCAGAGACACATGCAAACCATTTTAAAGAACAATAGAAATACTTTGCAAGCTCATAACCTTCCAGAATTTTGTAGAGTCAGGACCAGTTATGATTAGCTATGAATATGTGTGGTATGATGTTCACCCTCTTCCCACTCCTCTACAAACATTACACAACACCCAACGTCAAGAACACGCAAGTGTGATCTCTGAGCATTTCACTTTCATCAGCAGTCTTTCAGATTGCATTGCATTATACATGATAATCTATTCCATCCTCTCACACACACCTGGTCCTTTCATGTGATGGGCTACAGCTTCTTTACCCTGGAGTCAAGGCAGGGTACACCCTATGTATGTGTATATGTGTATATATATATATATATATATATATATATATATATATATATATATATATATATATATATATATATATAGTGATTATTGTATTCTTATTCTGATTGTATATTATTCTTATTATTGTATTAGTATTATGATCATTAGTAGTAGTATGAAAAAGTACAAATTAGATTTTATATATATATATATATATATATATATATATATATATATATATATATATATATATATATATATATATATATATAATCTTCAGTAGTAGTATAAATAATTACAAAATGAATAATTACATTTATTTTGATGTGCTTCATACAATCTAAGAATTGCCAGAGAGCAAGAATAGCAAAGATTTACCCCCAAAAAAGACCCTGAACTCAAAGCTGATGTTTTGTTGACCTCTAGCGGTGGAATACTTGCCACACAACCTCTTCAGCCAATCAGGATATACTTTCATCAAAGCTCGTCTGTTGCTATAATACATCACTTCGGAATTTAACAGACCATATTTGAAGATTCGACCTTATTTTATTTCATTTTCTTTAGCGCTTTGATTTAGTTTTCCTTTTCAACCACTACCACTTAGAAATCAGAGTTGTGAGATAATGTTCTAACCTTTTTATTTGAGCCAACAAGGAAAGATAATGGTCGTTTTGAATTACTCTGAAAAAAATAGCAGAGTGAGATCTCTTTTTTTTCTTTGACTCAGGGCTGGTGTTGCGTTGTGAATTCCTAGGCTAACTTGCAGTCCCACGTGTTATAATGCTACGAAGTAATTTTTAATTGCAAAATGGGGAAGAATAAAACAAATAAAACCAATGAGTCAGAAAAACAAGCGGACAAGACCGGACACAATCTGAGGTAACCTCAGAAAGCTAAGGTTTGAAACAACAATGATAGGCAAGCTAGCTAGCAAACTAAGCTAATTTTTTTTAGCTCTCTCTGTCTAAGGGTAAGGGTAAACTAATAGTTTGGAACCAGTAACTGAGGTAGACTTAGTTAAATACGTGTACTCAATCGGTTGCAGAATCACAGTGTAGTGTCTTCCTTTATAAACTGAAACATAAAATGTACTATCGTATTTCAGCAAAAAGAAATTTAAAGGAGATGGCAAACCTAAGAAAATCACGCAGGAGGACCATCTTCAACACATCCCTTTCAGGCTCCGAGAGATAATGAAGAGCAAGGATAAAATGAAAACCGAATCTTTAGTGAAGTTAAAAAAATGTGAGCAATTAAAGTTTTTATTTCTTTAATAATAACTATGGTAATAACTTTTAAATATATTAAATATTTTGCATTCGTGTCTCTTTAGCCACCTCGCTGCAGTCTAAACCAGACGATGCCCAGGATGGAGACATAGCTGTTCCCCGTTTCAGGAGGGGGAAGAAAGAAAGTGTCGGTGCCTATGTTAGGCGCATGGAGAATGAGACAAATCATGTGCTCTTCCTCACAAATAACCAAGTTGAGAGAAAGCCTGAGCTTGATCCGGACAAACAGGACAAGCCTGTAGGCAAGGGGAAGTCAGAAAAGAAGAAAGAGTAAGTAAATAATGCCATGTCAAGGAAATGTGAAATACATGTATCAATACCTATATAAGCCCTCTGTTCTTGCCACAGCTGCTGTAACTGAAAGAGCTGGTGAATATGACTTAGTACGTTAGATTTGATAGGAAACATAAGTGGATGCTAATGTATACTCCATGCATATGCAAACAGCTACAATAGATTCACTTATTTGGCTTGAGCACTAATGTGTATGGGACACAATTAGCTCAATAACAATCACTTGATGACTTCAGAAATCAGATTTTTGTATGTATGCAAAAGTTGTGTAGGATCATAGAGTGAGCCTTGTGATTCTCCCCTGATCTCCTTAGTTTTCCCGTTTATTTTTCAAATTTTTTGCTACAAAAACAATTCAAATAATTCGTATAATACACTTAACGGTGTACCTTGTTTTCCTGTATGTTGCTGCAGGTATGCTAAAATGAGACTGACCAAGCTACAGCAGAAGAAGTTGGACAGACAAGAGGACAAAAGAGAGAAAGAGCTGTTTGTAGGTAAGAAACGCATGTATCTTATGTTGTACTTGTTGGATCTGTGGTTCAAATGAGACATGCATTATGGTGCTTTTAGTTTTTCTGCCATATCTGCCTATTGATGGTGTTTAAGGGCAGCAGTTGGAAGAAAGTAAGAAGAGATTTATTTGTAGGGATGTGTATTGGCAAGAATCTGGTGATACGATATGTATCACTATACATTCTCAATTACTAGAAGAACGACTTCAAAAAAGTACAGAATGCAATTTAAAGAACATTTATTGTGCAAAATCCATCTAAAAAAAATACAAACCTTTTTCTGAAAAATGCAACACTAAATTCTCATAACATAAAGATGAAGATAAAATAAAATGTTTAATAAAAAAAATACAAGCTAAATATTATACAAAATTGTTTTGTTATACAAATTTAAAACTTAAAATATCTAGTGTGAATATGAACACTGAACATTAGTATTTATCCTCCTCGAGTACCTGGTATTAAGTACGTAGGCACAGCTTGATGCATCAATATGCATAATCGCGGTTGGTCGGTATAGACACAAAATCTCTACTGTTGGCAAAATTTATATCATTTCTACATTATACCATTTATATCACCCATTACTACTATGAGCAAGGCTGGATATTGTGATTTTTAAAACGGTATTTAACTGTCGAAGCACTGTCACAGCATTCTCAACACTCCAACCTGTTTCATACTTTAACACATCCAGTTTTATTAATAGATCTAGTTGATGCACTGCAATAAAGAAGATGAAAACAGCCACCAACTAGCTGTCATACTTTTAATTTTACTTCAAAAATTACTGTCATCAATAATGGGTACAGTAAAATTTTTAAAAATGAAATTCGATATATCGCTTTTGAATATCGATACAATACATTTGACATAAAATTGGCGATTATATTGGTGTGTCGATATTTTCTCACATCCCTATTGATTTTTAAAATTTGCTTCCAGTAATTTTTTAGCTTTATGATATTTTGGTTTTTGATCCATAAAAACATGCCTGCTCTGGTTCGTAGGTTAATGTGCTTTAAGAAGTGGATTATTTTTATTATTCTTTGAGCACAGAGATTATAGCTACCATGACAAGTCAAGGTTATTGATGATCAACTACAGCATTCAGAAATGGGACTCTAGGCATTTGGCGAATAGATTCAATTACGATTCAAAAGGCTTTGAGCTGACTATAAATCAATTAATGACATAAATCATTTTTTAAAATCCTTTTAATTTTATACATCCGTTATGGATGTTGTCCAAGTGGTTTTCTCTATGCATGTAAAATTCACTTTAAACTGATTGTTTAGATTAATCATTTAATTGAAAAAATGTTGATAGATTAATCAAGTAATACAGTTGATAAAGCCCAAACAATGTTCACACATTTAAATACATTTTACAGTAACTGTTAACATTTTTGTATCATTTTTAAATCTGAAAAATACATCTTTTGATATGTGAACTCTGTGAAACTCTAATAATTTGTTTCATTTTCTAGATGATGTTCCCTTTGGTGAAGTTTCCATGGCCCCACCATCTCTAAGCACCAAACCAAAGAAAGCTCCAGTTAAAACTCAGGTATTCATTCTTTACATTGAACACCTGCTGTCCTGCTCTTTCAAAGCTTGTGTAAGTAGTTAATTTATTATTAATTTTTGTATCTTCTATCTCTGTTAAACAAGAAGGCGTCAAAGGAGCTGCTTCTCAACTCCCTGCTTGGCCACACCATAGCCTCCACAGCGAAGCCCTCCATGGCCAGACAGAGACTGATGGAGGAGGAGAGGCAGCGAGCAGTGCAGGCCTATCGTCTGCTGAAGAAACAGAAACAACAGAAGCACCAGACCAGAACTGCCAGCCTGGGAAAACTCTTGAACCTTGAGTGATGTCTCATGCCACTCAAAAATGACTTCCCATATCCAGTTAGTGTGATGGGCTGCAGCAAGCCTTTATATACAGACTGACAGAAGGATCTCTAGCAGACTGTTATTGTAATTTTAGAGCCAACATGTCTGGGGTGATTAAACCTGTCAAGGACATAAGTCTATATTTGCAACCACTGTACACCACATGTTTTTTTAAACTAACAGGATTCACCTACTTATACAATCATGTATTTAGTTATGTGTAATTGCTGGAAAACGTGACAAACTGGTAACCTCAGTGGATTTCTCAATGGGTGAATTGTGTTAGACATTTTCCTAATAATGCTTGTTTGCATTTACAGTGGCTTTCACTGTGCATCAGTTCTGTTTACCATGCAAATACTCAATCTTCGCTTAAACCCAGTGGCGTCATATGAGTCATGTTATTGATTTATGAATTTTTTTCATTATTTTTTTTTACAGGGAACAGTTATAATTTTGTTTTGGTTCTGAGGATGACATACCTCTTATTGAAGGCTGGCTTAGTACACTTTGCATAGAGGAAAAAACATTCACAGTGGTACAATGTTCTCCTGCAATAACCCAAAGTAATATTCTAATTTTAATGTGGAGGTGATTTTTGTGGTGACTGACCTTAATTCACTGTTCATTGAGTTGGTATGAACAAGAATGAGCGTTTTGCATTTGATCTTATTACGTCAAACTTCAAACTGGGGATGTCATGAAAAACCAAAGCAGTTAAAAGAAAAAGAAACATGGTTTTCAATACTTTTTACGAATAAAAACTGAGAAGTGTGGTGTATGCATTTGTATTCATCCCCTTTACTCGATCTCTAAATTAAATCAACAATTTGCCTTCAGAAATTACATAAGTAGGGAATTAGATTAATGATGTATAAATACAGGTGTTCTGTGAAGGCTTCAGCGGTTTGTAAGAGAACATTAATGAATACGCAGTATCCTGAAGGACAGGGATCCCAAGCTCTGGACATCTCATGGAGAAGTGACCAACCCACCTTCCACCTAAACGTATGAGGAGAGTGTTAACACGATAAGCAGCTAAGAGGCCTGCAGTAACTCTGGAAGAGCTGCCGAGATTCACATCTTGGGTGTTGACAGAATAACTCCTAGGTGATCAACCCACATGTTTGTCTGGGGACAGCAAACATGGAAGGTGCTCTGGTCAAGTCAAACCAAAATTAAGCTCTGGCCTACATGCTCACTGAGTAATAATTTACCACCAAACGTAAAATGGAATGGTTAATCAAAGCGTAACCATGTGTTAGAGTGGCCCAAAACCAAATCTAGACTTAAATCTGAATGAGAAGCCACAAAAACTTGAAATCTGATGTTCAGAAACACAAATCTTCCAAGGCTTGACCCATCTGTGAAGAAAGGGGAAAAAAAGAAAAAACTGCAGATTACGTGAGCAAAGCTGGTAAAGACACACCCCGAATAACTTGCAGTTGTAATCGTAGCAAAAGGTGGCTCTACAAAAAATATTTAACCGATGGTCTGACAAAAAATGCATGCCATTCTTCACATCATTAAAAATGTAAAAATTCTCAATTTCCTTAGATTACTAATGCTATTTAAGAAGCATATCTTTTTTTCCAAGATCATAACTTGTATATAAATTTAGATAATCTGCCTTGAGCCCCCTGAAAATTGTTTTTTTTTTTTCAGATTTGGTCACAAAGAAAGAATATGAGGTTTTAATAAAAATAAAAAAAATTTAATAAATCCCATTAGCTTTTAGAAAAATGGAGCACCTGCCAGGCTGGTGCAGCTATTTAATTTTGTAATCCTTTAAACACTTACTGAGATGAACAAGACCTTTGTTTAGACATTTGCACAAATCTAGAAACATTGTTTTAGAGCTTAACCATTGAAAACATCCTGGATTGGGTTAATGCTATTTGCACAACAACAAGAGTGTTACTAGGTTATGCAGCTCAGCAGCTCTTGCTTACTTACTCTAGGTCAAGACTTGTTCTTTTAATGTTGTTCCTCTGACTGTTGTCACAGTGATTAGGAAATGCAAGACAGATGCATGTTATGAGAGCGCTGACTCCCTCGAGCTGAGCCTAACCACCTCCTCTGCTGTGTGTTAGACAACTGTTTGTGCTGTCAAGGAGTTTACAGTTGCTGCACTGTGCAGTTCTGGCCTCCATCTACATCCTTGACCAGGTACAAAACACCTACCACACCCAAGAAACTCCGTGCCACTGTTTAATGCATTTTGAAACGCACTGTAATGTTTTTCATTAATCAAATCTGAAGGCATTTTGCTTCCAGCACACACAACTGGATCAATAAGTATGTGAAAGGCTTTTTGTAGACCTGACACTTTTTCCCTGCTGTGTGCTTATCAGTTTGTTCTGAAAAGAGGACGGTGCCTCTTTGCATAATAGACATGCTTTTCACAGCGGACATTTATATTACAGCACAATATGCACAAGTGTAGTTACAGTTTTCCACATGAGAACAAAGCTAAGCAGTTATTCGTATCTGATCCTGTTAAGATTTAGTAAGTCAGAAAAAAGAACATAGCAATTTCTTAAAGTAATATTTAGATTTTTTTTTTACTGGTAAAGGATCTAAGCGTTGACAGATAAATAAGAAAAATAACATCCTTTCCCAGTATCATAGTACCTACACAAATATTTTAAACTGTTTAACATGATCAAATAGAGTTGATCTTAAACAGAAAAGCAACAGTATTTGCTATTACTTAAAAATAAATTTAATATGTCATTGCTAATATAGTAGTGTCTATAAAAATCTACCAAATAGTTGTTTTCAAATAAACATGCTTATTTTCCAGAATGTTTAAGACAGTGTCAGCCAGTCAAAAATCTGTGCAGTGAAAGAGATGTATTTGCAAAACCATTTATTACTTAGGTACACGAGGGGAAGCAAGCTCAAAGCACTGGAGGAAAAAGCATTTCTCAGCATTTGCCATGACGTTTTATTGTACACAGCTGCAGCGTCTGATTTCCAGTTCATCTATCTAATTTCCGAGCATGTGCTCATCGCTGGTGGGAGTGATTGGGAGAATTCAGTCGATTCAGCGTGCTGCTAGACAGCCACTGCTTCCTTAGAAGCTCTGAAGTATGAAAAGAAAAGTGTGTGTGTGTTGGTGTGTGTGTGTTTATTAATCATAGGATGACAAATCAGATGTAAATAATTGTACTTGTCTGTGCACAAAAGGTGGCTGACTCACTGAAAGTCAAAGCAGCTGCAAAATGTGATTGATTCAGAGCTTTTTTTCATTAGAAAAAATATGAAAACATGTGCCTACATGATATTCTTACTGATTAAATATTGCACACAGCTCTAAATCTATAGTTGAACCAATGCACTTCTTGTTATAAATATGTCAATAAAATCAAGTGTTTACCTATCCCAAAATAACCCCTCTCTGGTGCAGTGTAAAGCCCCAAAACACAATGTGACAACAAATGTGGATAAGATAAGCCTTTATCAGGAGTGACATATGTAAATGTTTGTTCCAGCCAGCGCAGTAATCCAATATCTCACATCAATCACCTGCTCATCTTTCTTTTTCCATTGCAAACTGTCAACACTCTATCACAACTATCTTTGTCAAGTGAACATAATTGATTCATCCATCCATCCATTTTCCATACCCGTCCATCCTATGTAGGGTTGCGGGGCAGCTGGTGCCTATCTCCAGCGGTCATGGGTACACCCTGGACAGGTCGCCAGTCCATCGCAGATAATTGATTCAGTAACTTAGAATTTATTTTTAAACCTTCATTTTCTATTTAAACAAATGTTCTGCAAAGTTAGAATTGCAACATTAAGTGAATCAAAATGACTTTACTTTTTGCCTGTAATTCTAATTATTATATGTTTTCCAATCATCATCCTCCATTTCCAGAATGCAAATTGATGTTGGAGGATGTTCAGTTTTATTAAAAGAGATATTTCAGTCATTGCTCCATTTGAAAGTTATGATTTCAATGAAAGGCACAGCAAAACGAGTTACATTTGTAGCTAAGTAGGTCAAGTCTTCAGTGAGTGAGGCTGACGGTTGAATTTTCAGTTTCTGACTTTACAGTTCATAGTCAGAAGAGCTATTTTTAATGCACAGAACATACGCTGAAATAAAAGCCAAACTATTTTAATATGTAAATTCTAGTTTCATGCATATATAAGTACATACTCTTCAGTGTTAATGCCACAATGTTATTCTGATCCATAGAAACCACCGCTTTGATAAGTAAAAGAGAAGCTTTGCAAAATGATCTATTTATGATCCATACAGTTTTGCTTTAATGTTAAAGCATAATTCAAGGGGGAAAAAAAGCCTAAAATCTATGACAGTCACTGGGAAGCTAACGACTCTCTTGAACGAGACAAGGAGCTCCCGCCACTTGCAGGAATCAAAGACGGGGCTCTGGCCCGAGGTATCATTAAGCCTTGGTCCATCTGTGGAAAGGAATGTTAGAGTGATAGTTTTAAATGCAATAAAGAATTTTAGGGGAATAATAGACATCATTCTACTCACCATTGTGAGACCTTTAGTAATAAGGGCTAATTCTGTTGGCTGGTAGACACAGCTTCGAAGCTGACCGTTGTAAATGCCATATGGAGACATTGGCTTCGCTGGTTCTGCTAAACAATATTTATATATTTAAAACACAGATTTAAGTCAAAACCAGTGATTCAGCTGACATGTGACACTTTTAACACATACAGGACCCTCCTTAATTATTAAAACCCCTGGTAAAGATTTGTAAAATTGCAATATATGTTGCAGCATAATCCAGTTGTACAATAATGACAGCACTCCTATAATATTTTACAAATAGCATACACAGATATACAGAGAGCTTTAATCATTTCTCTTTGGATTGTTAGTTTGAACATCTAAAGCATGTTTCAAACTCCAGTCCTCAAGGGCTGTTGTCCTGCAGCTTTTAGACATGTCTGTGTTTCAACACACCTTAATCAAATAATTAGGTCGTCAACAGGATCCCAGAGAACCTAACTTCTTTGATTTGAGTGGGTTGGACAAGGAACACATCTAAATGTTGCAGGTCACCGGCCCTCGAGGAGTTTGACACCCCTGATCTACAGTCTAGGGTCCTCTCTTTCGCACCTCTTTCTTCAGCTTTCTTTTGTTTCTTTGTTGATTTGACCTGATGAGTTGGATCATTATTCCATTGAAAGATCCAATTATGACCTGTTTTTAGTTTTCAGGCAGAATCAATCAGACTTTTATTTGACTTTTGCTATTTCATTAAGCAATGGACTCAGGTTAATAGGGTCTTTGGAAGAGAAGCAGACCCACATCATCACATATCCTTTACCATATGGTGGACATGAGTGGATTCTCCACATGTCCATCCTTAATTTCACTCTAAACCCACTTAGAGTTTGTTTCATTAAAGCTGCTATGGCAAATCTGCAAACAAGCTATCTTACCTTTTTTTTCTTGATGCCTCTTAACGTTCTAACATAGTATAGCTATAAATATTTTGTTGAGATTTAAAAAAAATAAAAATAAAAACGGAAAAAAATAAGTAAGTGGTTCTGTCGCATTTGTCCAACAACCTCAGGCTCGGTATGGGACCAACAATCGGACCATCCAGAGGTTCTCCACTCAATAATGTCAGAAAAGGAGAAACAGTCGGCTGCTACCACTTCAACTTTAGGACAAACTACCAGAGTCCCAAAAAGAAAAACGATATTAAAACAAAAAGACAAACAAAAAACAAAAGACGTTTCCGCCATATTTCTTCACGGAAACTACGACTGGTGTTATGCACGCTCTCGTTTACTGTGGCAATGTGCGTTTCCATACAAGGGGGGCGTGGCCTAGGGAGGGATGAAAGTTCTGTGATTGTGTTTTTGTTGAAAAGCTAGCTTGTTCTGCTGATTGGGTATAGCAGCTTTAAAAAGCTAATTCTACCAGGCATTCGATTACTGTTTAAGTGCCAGTAGGGTTAAGCAAACTTTACATGTTTATGTTAGTGGTGGAAGGACAGAAAATACTTTTTTTCCAGGGATGTCTCCGATGCAACTTGCTAGCATGTAGATAGTGTCATTATTATTGAGAACTGGCGACTCTGAAAAGTCACTCTTTGTTGTTCACTAATATGAGCATTAAATATTTATTTTAATTTATTTTATTTATTTTCTTTAAGTATTGTGCATAGTGAAAGGGTAAACGGGGGTCATCTATATATATCCCTGGGAAACATGAAGTGCATTCATTAAAAATGCCAATTAGGTTAACTTCATATAAAACTGTTAGGGATTTCAATATATGTGTCATCAGGGATTTTATAAAAACAATAAATTATTAATTATGTATAATGTGGATTTTATTCCCCACTGAATGAATACACACAAATAAAAGGTTAGATTATGCCGCAGCAATTAAACATCAATGTATTTTAAGGTTTTTCTTTTACACATCTTTATCAGTGAGTTATAACTGCTTTGCAAAATATAGCATGTCTCAAAATTAAATGAATCCCAGTCATTTATGGGTTCTATACAATACATTTAGCACACATCAGTGTTTTAAGACTTTGTCAAATGTCTCCAAGTGACAAATTTAAGGGGCTGTAAAAACCTTAGACGAATACACTTAATTTGTTGATTAACAGAAGGGTAATAATGATTTTGTTAGATTATAAATGTATTTTTGTGATTATTAAGATGATTGTTGCTGAAATCAAAACAAAAGAATGCATTTCCATCTGTGTTGTTTGTAACAGTTATAAATCTTTGGGTATTTGTTTGTTTTATGAGACATTAGAGCTTGTATTGCATTCACTGTTGCTCATCACAATAAAGTAAGCTTCATGCACTGTGTGCTGTACCTGTTGGTGATTCATCACTGTTGAAAGCTTTATTCTCAATCAGTTACATACCTATATTAGTATGCATGTAGCAAGGTTGTATTAGATAAATGCTTTGCTTTCAGGTCATTGAGATGCATGCTGTACCTGCTGGTGATTCATCCATATTGAAAGCTCTATTCTCTATGTACAGGTTCTGGGGCGTTGGCTCTGGCTCCTTCAGGATGGTGTCATATGTCAGGCTCCTTGCAGGATAAACATGCTCTCCATCACGGGGCTCCTCAAGGTCTGGGTCTTCTTGTGTCAGTAGGCAGATTTCTGGAATTATGTAGAAGAAGAGGAACACCCAGGCATTTGACGCCACGGTTACAGCCAGGGTAGGATCATCCCAGCTGGGATAACCAGCCACTCTGTTTCCGTAGATGTACATGGTGATCCAGGCTACCCAGATAGCTATGGTAAAGAGTCCTGTAACCAGTATGAAAGCACCATCTCGGCGCCACTGCTTGTGCTTGTGGGATAGTGAGGGAGAAGCCATGAGCACTACGCCGACCATCAGTACAATTACATAGATGAGGGCCAGTACAAAGTCCTTGTTGACAATGCTGCAGGAGAGGTCTGGGACAACAATTTCTCCGGGTGGCCTCCAAACCACAGTAAGGACAAGCCATTCAGTGTTGATGATCACCTCAACGAGCCAGAGACCCAGAGCTCCCATCCATAACAGCCAGCTCCTTGGCCCTTGACCACTTTGTTTCAGCAGGGAAAGCCACAGCCCATGCATTAACAAGCAGGCTAGGCAGCCTGAGAACAGTACTCCAAATAGGAACCTCCGAGCAGCACAGCTTGTAGAGTACTGGCCAACAATAAAGGCAAAGGTGAGCCCAAAGAGTCCCAACGTGAAGACTAGAATGCTGGCCTGTAGAGCCACCATACCCTTCCTCTTCTTGTCTGTCACAAATGGTAATGAGACCATGAGAATGACAAACAGAATGAAGGAGGTCATCACACCAGCAGCGGACACAGCCTCGACCACGACACCCCACAATGCAGTCAGGTCACACAGGTTGAAATATATGGAGCTGATGTTAGACCCACATCCTTTTGGAACACTGGTTGAACCCATTTCTCAAAAAAAAAATTTTTTTGAAGCACTGCAACAAAACAAAAAAAATCACATTTCTTAAATGTAATGTAATAAGCTTTACTGTGTACATTAAAGAAAAATTGCTTTAGTTTTTTTTAAATATGCAACATTATTACCTCCCGGTACTGTTCATATATAGTTATTAAGCACAATAAGAGGCATTTATAATGTTATTTATTCAAATTTCCTAAGAAAACAAGAACTACACGTTGCATCACAAATTCCTTAAAGGGCAAAAGTCATATTTTAGAGGCAAAAATAGAAGAAGTTTTAAAGCATGAAACATGTATAAACTATAACCTGCCATTTTATAGTTCTCCAAGGCACGTAGGTATTTTTTTTAACAACAGAAACACCAATGTAGCCATGCCTCTTTCTGAAAAAGAAAATGTGTTCTAAATTTATATATGGATGAGGACCTGTTGTCTAGATCCGTAGAATTGAATGAAGTATTGTACATAAGACAAGAACAATTTTCCTGACTAAAAAAATATATACTTGTAATGGGAATTGGCCTAACAGATATATGGCTGCTCACTGAGAACACAGAAAAAAAGATGAGGTGAGCAATTTTGCTACAAAGATAATCTTTTTAGAAAATAACGCAGAGTTCTGTAGAATTAAACAGATGATAGGCCAATTTTGTCCTCCCCCACAACAAAAAAACAACAATTTTTGTTCTTGAATTATACAACAAATGAAGTCTTGGACGTTAAAAGAAGAAATAATCCAAACCTGACGATGGATCAAGCAGAGAGTAATCAGCCAGAACACCAAGATTATAAAGTTCATCAGGCAAGAAAATAATTTGTTTTCCACTAGTTTTTACTTTTCATGTATCCTAGGTCCGTACAAAACTCCTACTTATTTGCACAGATTGGAACTGCTGCTTTATTTTAATGATCCTCATATACATTTAGCCACAACAATTAAATGTTGCAAGTAATTTTCTTTCAAAGAAAACTAAACCCTCACGACTAAAATATTTACTGATCATGTGGACAAAAGTTAACAGCTACTGCATGGATTGCTAAAATGAAGTAGACTATTTTTGGTGACAATTGTTGAGAAGAAAGTGGTGACATGTACCTGTGCACATCAGCAGAAAAATGCTGATCAAAACTGGAGCAGTAAAACAACATCTGTTGCCACAAGCCGTCATTTATCACTTTTTTTTTATTATTATAAATTACGTTGACTTCCTTCTCACTGGATAAATTAACATAGAATTGTTTGCTTTATGAATTCCAATTGGAGCTACAGACTTTGTCATCATTATGATCCGTGATATGTGTTCCAGACATAACATTCTCACTCTCTGGCACCTTCAAGCTGCAGAAAAAGTTGTATACAGTTTTTGATGCCATTTAATAATCCGATAAAAGTTTTATTCTATATTCCACACCGTGATGCAGTGATTCCGCCTTATTTAGCCTGATTAAAACGGTTTGGATGATTTGCTATATTACATTCCACCCATGTATTTGGTCCAATATCACCATGCAACATTTCTATTTACCTGACTTTACTAACCCTGATTGTTTAATATTATTAGCTAATGCTATTTGAAAATTGATAAGCTTAATACTATCTCCAGAAACTTTTCTCAATCTTTAGTTATAAAACAAGTGTATACAAAACTAAGAATTTTTATTTTTTGCTTGATGAAATGGTGGCATTTAAATAAAATATTGACTTCAGAATTATAAGGTTACATGCTCACCAGTAATAGAACAGCTTGTCCTCTCTCCACAAGAAAAGAAAAACTACTTCTGAAAAGTAATTTGTCTCTCCCAGGATAGTTTTTCTGGAGTTAGCCTGGTACTTTATAGTTTGACGTCTCTGGTATTCCAGGTGTTTATTTATTTGGTTTTCCACTGCTCTCCATCCACCCATCAATCCATCCGCCACTCCTTCTCAATCAGCCATCCATATCATAATCGATTAACCTCCGGTCCCATTAAAGCACAAGCTCCAAATGAGTAGCAATCAGCAAATGCAACACTTTTCCAAACGACTAAGCTCCAACTACTCTGCTCCTTTATACAACTACTGTTGAACCTTTGTAGCTTTGCATATTCTGTGAGATTAGCACCCAGCCTACTTATTTGTTTGAGGCCGCTTATATCGAAACAATGGGACAATTCAGCTCTTGCCTCATGTTGACAGGCTGCAGGCCTATAATTTGAAACCTGTTTCACATCCAGACAGCTGATGATTGTTGAATTCTAAAGGTGAAGCATTGGATATTTGAGTAGTTCTCTTTTAAGGAATTTAAAAAAGACATATAAATGCTGATGTCATGAACTTGAAGCTTAGCTTTAATGCAAACAATTGCAGTCTTAAGGGCACAAACATAGAGCATACAACTGCTCCCCACTCTGTGAGCCACAGTCACTAAGAGATGCTGTGTGTCAGACCAGAGCCACCTAGTGGAGTGTATTAGTATCGGGTACAGTGTTGAAAGATAAAGAAACCCATTCACTCTGCTTTAATATATATAAAAAATATTCCTGTATCTAATATTTTCAAGATAGCCTCCCATTATTATTATTTAGATATTACATGTGTCATTATTATGATACATAAAAGTCAACATTTTGAGATAGTATACTACAATTTAATTTAACCACATTTATCACAAGACTATCTGATTTTTTTTTATCCAAATGGTGGTAATGGACTTCTAATATTCATAAATATAAATGTTTTTTCCATTGTTTTTGAGTTGTCTGTCTGCAACCCAAGAAAAATACTAAACTTACTCGACAGACTTAGCTTCAAAATCAAATACCTGCCAAGTATAGTTCAACTTATATGACACTGTATCAGCTGCAACAGCACAATTCCAAAGTTGTGCACAGAGCACAGCTGCCACATGATCTTTAACTGTCCAGCTCATCTGAGAAATACATTATTTAGTACAATTTGTAGCAAATAATATCTTGAAAACTTTGCTTCTATTTAAGGTACTGGATGGAGTTGGACAACCTGGATGCCAACAACAACAGCCAGAGACTGTGGAAATTTCCAATGCATATTTTGCAGACAGACAGATGGATTCTGTAAGTTACAAGCACTGCCCCTTATCTGTGATACTGCTGCATGGTTTGATGGCACACACGGCCTGTGAGCCTTACAGATTGGATGATATGATACGAAATTACAAAATCACATGCAACACAGAATCCAATTTCAATTCAGTTTAATTCAGTTTATTTATATAGCGCCGATTCACAACAGATGTCATCTCAAGGCATTTTACAAGAAAAGTCATTTCAATACAAGCATACAAACATTCCATTCAGTTTAAAAGTTTTCTATTTAGGGAATCCCAGCAGATTGCAAGTCATTGACTTGAGGTTGTGCCCTATTTATGCAGACTCCAACCACAGCAATCCATCAACAATCCCTCATACTGAGCAAGCATGTGGCGACAGATGAGAGAAAAAACTCCCCTTTAACAGGTAGAAACCTGGCTCAGTACGAGTGGCCATCTGCCACGACTGTCCGGGGGCTTGAGAATACAGAGCAGAGACACAGAAAGAACAAAAAGAACTGATGTAAGAGTACTTTCTATATTAAAGAAAGTAAAAAGTAGATCAGAGGACATGGAGGATGAACAGTTACTGGGAGCTTCATCCCAGTTGATGCCCCCCATCCAAAAAGGCATTGCAGCCAAGCTGGATACTTGACCAGGTGTAGCTTCTGTGGAGAGAAAAACTCTGAGGAAAAAACAAAACAAAGTTAACTGTCGAAATAACAGCAAATAATCCAACTGGAGAGTAGCAGAAGAGAAAGTAATAGAGTGAAGAAAAGTGTTCAGTCTGTCCTTTTTATTGCATTTTGTGGACTTCCTGATAGTAAAGAATTACAGTAGTCCAGTCTTGAGGTAACAAACGCATGGACTACTTTCTCATTATCACTACTGGACAGGATGTTTCAAATTTTAATAATATTCCTGAGGTGAAAGAAATAAATCCTAGAAACCTATTTAATGTGGAATTTGAATGTCATCACTTGGTCAAAAGTAACACTGAGGTTCTTCACGTTATTCCTGGAAGCCAAATTAATGTCATCCAGATGAAGTGATTGACTAAGCAGTTTCTTTTTCAGAGCTTCTGGTCCAAAAACGACAACTTCTGTCTTGTCAGAATTTAAAAGCAGAAGCTTTAGAGTCATCCATGTTTTTATGTCTTCCAGACATGCCTGTAATCAACCTAACTGACTGGGTTCATCAGGATTTATGGATAAATATAGTTATGTATCATCAGCATAACTGTGGAAATTTATCCCATGCTGTCTGATGATTTTAGCATTTGAAAGCATATACAGGTCCTTCTAAAAAAATTAGCATATTGTGATAAAGTTCATTCTTTTCCATAATGTAATGATAAAAATTAAACTTTCATATATTTTAATTTATCGGACTCACCTAGGCGCACGGCTCTGGCTCTGGAACCCGTCTCCTCGAGAGGGGTTGGACTCTCTTCCACTCTGGGGTTGCCCCCGCTGAGAGGCGCCGAGCTGGGGTGGGCATACTTGTTGCCCCCCATCTCGGCGCCTGTACGTTGGGGTTTACCCCGGTGAACGAGAGGGTAGCCTCCCTCTGCCTTCGGGTGGGGGGACGGGTCCTGACTGTTGTTGGTGCTTACGCGCCAAACAGCAGATTAGATTACCCACCCTTCTTGGAGTCTTTGGAGGGGGTGCTGGAGAGTGCTCCTCCTGGGGACTCCCTTTTTCTGCTGGGGGACTTCAACGCTCACGTGGGCAATGACAGTGAGACCTGGAGGGGTGTGGTTGGGCGGAATGGCCCCCCCGATCTAAACCCGAGTGGTGTCTTGTTATTGGACTTCTGTGCTCGTCATGGATTGTCCATAACAATCCATGACTGTGCTGCTGACCTCGACGCGGGACGTTTTGGGTCAGTGGATGGAATACTTCGAAGACCTCCTCAATCCCACCAGCACGCCTTCCAATCTGGAAGCAGGGTTTGGGGACTTGGGGTCGGGCTCCCCAATCTCTGGTGCTGAGGTCACCGAGGTCGTTAAAAAGCTCCTCGGTGGCAAGGCTCCGGGGGTGGATGAGATTCAGCCGGAGTTCCTCAAGGCTCTGGATGTTGTGGGGCTGTGTTGGTTAACGCGGCTCTGCAATATTGCGTGGACATCGGGGGCAGTTCCCTTGGATTGGCAGGCCGGGGTGGTGGTCCCCCTGTTTAAAAAGGGGGACCACAGGATGTGTTCCAACTACAGGGGGATCACACTTCTGAGCCTCCCTGGTAAGGTCTATTCAGGGGTTCTGGAGAGGAGGGTCCGACGGATAGTCGAACCTCGGATCCAGGAGGAACAATGCGGTTTTCGTCCTGGCCGTGGAACACTGGACCAGCTCTACACCCAACCGGTCTACATGTGTATTGTGGACTTGGAGAAGGCGTTCGACCGTGTCTCTCGAGGGGCCCTGTGGGGGGGTGCTCCGGGAGTATGGGGTACCAGGCCCCTTGATACGGGCTGTTAGGTCCCTGTACGACCGGTGCCAGAGTTTGGTTCGCATTGCCGGCAGTAAGTCGGGCTTGTTTCCAGTGAGAGTTGGACTCCGCCAAGGTTGCCCTTTGTCACCGATCCTGTTCCTAACTTTTATGGACAGGATCTCTAGGCGCAGCCAAGGCGTTGAGGGGATCCGTTTTGGGGACCTCAGGATCAGGTCTCTGCTTTTTGCAGATGACGTGGTCCTGTTGGCTTCATCGGAACGTGATCTACAGCTTTCGCTGGAGCTGTTCGCAGCCGAGTGTGAAGCGGCTGGGATGAGAATCAGCACCTCCAAATCCGAGGCCATGGTCTTAAGCCAGAAAAGGGTGGGGTGCCTTCTCTGGGTCGGGGATGGGGTCCTTCCCCAAGTGGAGGAGTTTAAGTATCTGGGGGTCTTGTTCACGAATGAGGGAAAAATGGAGCGGGAGATCAATAGACGGATTGGTGGGGCATCTGCAGTTATGCGGGCGCTTTACCGGTCTGTTGTGGTGAAGAGAGAGCTGAGCCGAAAGGCGAAGCTCTCGATTTACCGGTCGATCTACGTTCCTACCCTCATCTATGGTAACGAACTCTGGGCGGTGACCGAAAGAATGAGATCACGGATACAAGCGGCTGAAATGAGTTTCCTCCGCAGGGTGTCTGGGCTCTCCCTTAGAGATAGGGTGAGAAGCTCAGTCATCCGGAGGGGGCTCAGAGTAGAGCCGCTGCTTCTCCACATCGAGAGGAGTGAGTTGAGGTGGCATGGGCATCTGGTCAGGATGCCTCCTGGACGCCTCCCTGGTGAGGTGTTTCAGGCACGTCTCACTGGGAGGAGGCCCAGGGGAAGGCCCAGGACACGCTGGAGGGACTATGTTTCTCGGCTGGCCTGGGAGCGCCTTGGGGTTCCTCCCGAGGAGCTGGAACAAGTGGCTGGGGAGAGGGAAGTCTGGGTCTCTTTGCTTAGGCTGCTGCCCCCGCGACCCGACTCCGCATAAGCGGAAGAAAATGGATGGATGGATGGATGGATGGATGGATGGATGAACAAACTGGAATCTGTAGGACAAATATGATTGAAACTAGCCTAGTGCTGTTTCTTTGATCCCTGCAACATGTTCAAGCCTTACTAAGAGAATATCATGATCGACTGTCAAAAGCAGCACTGAGATCTAACAAGACCAGAAAAGACACAAGTCCATTGTCTGAGGCCAAAAGAGTATCATTAATTACTTTCACCAGTGCTTTTTCAGTGCTATGATGAGCTCTACAACCTGACTGAAACTGAAACTGACTGAATTTCTGAAAGCTCGACTGAATGAAAACAGTCCAAACACAAATGAGGTTCTACAGTTCTCCCCGATGCTGTCTCACTTACTGAGAGAGAAGTAATCATGTTTGGGCGGATACCAATAATTTTATTATTAGTTAAATTAATGTTATTTATGAAGAATCCCATGAAGTCATCACTACTGAGAGCCAGGGAGATACTTGGCTAAACAGAGCTATGACTCTGTGAAAGTTTGGCAACTGTACTACAAAGAAACCTAAATACAAGATATGGCTAAGTGTTTACTGTGGAACTAGGAACTAAAAGTGGCTTCACTGTTTTTATTCACACTTGTATCCTATACAGCAAAACCCCAGAGCCTTATTTGACAACACTGCATTGGCTACTGCTTAATCATGCATAAAAAATCACATGAAAATAATTTGTGAGGGGACCAGTGTAGGCTGGAATGACAAAAATTGATTTGGGACCAATTATAAATATCCTGCTGGTACTTGCAAAACTGCTGCATAATCTGCCATAGCTGCCAAGAATGATTACCTGGCAGACAAACCCATAATGGGTCCAGTTAGCTCCAGCAGCAGTACAGGCTACACGATCACAATCAATTCAGTCAACACAAGAGGGAAGAAGAAACAAAAAATAAATTTTTAAATTGCAACAAATTTATAGAATTTAAAAATAGATTTGCAAAAAAGAACAAGTGAATAAGTGAATACTTTGAATGCAGCACCTGATTCAGTTACGCAATGGTAAAGTAAACAACAATGGATTTATTGGTCAGGTACATTATTACTATGCTACTCTGACATAACTGATTCAGGTGATATCAGTTGACAATGGCATTTACAAGGTGCAAACATGCATGAAATTCAGTCAAATGAAAAACATCAAACAGAAAAAGAAATGGATTTGTACCCGCTTAATGTTCTGTATATGATTATTATCCCTGCCACCATTTGCTTCAGCCTCAGAATCAATGCATCCAACCTGACTTGTGGATCATCAATCACATTGTGTCCTAAATATATAAACCTCAAGGCCTTCCCGCTGGAAGGCCTCCTCTGTCTGCTCTTTTTATTCTACTCCATCTGAGTTGTATTTCTGAGGGGAAAAGTCCAAGACTAGATGGCATGAGATGCTTCATAATCCCCTTTGAAGGCTGTCAAAAGTCCCTCATGCAACGTAATGTTTACTAAAACCAATAAATCACCTTGAAACTAGCATCAATGTTGTTGACTTCTGTTTACACAATTTGTAACCTATGAAGTTTGACAGTGGAAATTAATGTTTAATTATTAGCTTAAAAGAAGAATACAAAATGCCTCATGAAATAAAAGTAGATCTTGATTGTATTTTTGTTTTTGAGATATTTTTTTCTGCAAGGTAAGGCTACAATATAATGGAGAAACATGATGTTTGGTTGTTGGTATGACACATTGTATATTTTTGTTAATTTTGCAATCATTATTATTTTTCTCATTACTATCTTTCTTTTCCATCATCACTGTGTTCCCAACACTCTTTCTGTATGGCTGTATGGTCTTGGCCACTCAGGTCTTGTCAGCTGTGAGCTTAACTGACAGTTACCAAATATTTTATTTGGCCCCTTAACAAGTTTTAATGTGTTGCACCTAAAATGTTATAGCTTTCCTAAATATTTCATCCAAGCACTCCAATGTGATTGTGATGTTGGTCACATTGATATTGCAATGATGATTGTGATATGATAATAGTTTTACTTTACTCTAAAGTCTCCAAAACCTCTTTTTATTCATCTAGAATCTGTTTTACTAGTAAGCTTGGCCTCAAGAGAGTAAAGTACGGAGCCCCTAAGGGTTCATGGGCAATAAACAAAAAGTTGGTTTCTCGTACGCACCAGATACTTGCTCGAGCGCACCCCTTAGTAACTAATGCGCACCACTTACTAACTCGTGCTCACCAGATACTTTCTTGGGCGTAAACAAGGGCGTCAGTTTGTTTTAAAAATTGCTGGGGACAATAACCATAAACTTGATGTGGTTTGAAGAATGCTGAGGACAATTGTTATTACTTATTCATAAATAAGTCCTGTATTCTTCCGTTTGACGTTTCACCTTTATTCAATCAATAAAAGTTGAAAGCCAGACTGTTTTGTCTAGTTTTTCAAACAGCTCTAAAGCCAGCAGGCTGTTGGCTAAGAAGAATCATTCTAATGCTTGGATCAGACCAGACTGCTCACACTGTAGGCTATGTGCTTTCGCGGCACAACGTAGTCTTGAATTTGTATCTACAAAAACAAAGAAAATCACTGAAATGAGGAGACGCTCGCCCAAGAAGGAGAATGCGCAACAAATGCGTTTCCTTGGCAACCCTGGCTGTTCTGTGCAGAGAATCTCCAGCTTCACTAAAGTTGATGGCATATTTACTTTTACTGCAGTTGTTTTGTATTTGCAACAATTCTGAGATAGATGAATAAACCCATGCAAGGAGAAATTATTGGGGAAACAATATTTATTTTTATGTGGCTTAGAAGGCATCTGAAGTTTATAAAGTTCAATTGGCCTATTCAAATTTTTGTCCTTTTCACTGATACGTCTACTTTCAAGCAAGAAAATGTAATTATAATAATGTTATATTGCTTGGAGGATGCGCGCACGAGCCTGCGCCATTTGTGCATGCATGCATGCATGCACAAATGGCGCAGGCATGCATGCATGCATGCATGGAGCAAGTGACACTGCATGTTTAGAACATCTCCAATTAAAGAGATACCAGTTATTCAGTCAGCTGTTGATACTTCACTCCCTTTTGACTGTGTCATTTTAGCCAGGGACATGTCACCGGCTACAATAATGCCTATGTGTAAAAAAGAACATCAGATGCAGTTATCTTCTTTGTTAAACGGGATGATTCATCTTAGCCAACAGCCTGCTGCTTTCAGTGCTGTTTGAAAAACTACACAAAACAGTCTGGCTTTCAACTTTGATTGAACAAAGGTGAAATGTCAAAAGGATAAATATAGCATTTATAGGTGAATAAGTAATAATAATTGTCCATAGCAATCTTCAAACCACACTCAAGTTTATGGTTATTGTCCCTAGCAATATTAAAAACAAACTGACGCCCTTGTTTACGCTCAAGAAAGTAACCGGGGAGGACAAATTAGTAAGTGGTGCGCACGAGAAATCTTTTTTCTTGCCCATGTTCCCTTAGGGGCTCCGTAGTAAAGAAAGTCGCTAAATTTAAATCTTAAAAATCTAATTTAGTGCATTGTTGTCATGTAGAATCGAAATGTATGAATAACTGGAATAGATAGAATACATTCTCTTCAAGACAAAATAGAAGGCAAATATTTCTGCATACTTTGTTATTTTGCCTCCATGCATTGTACACATGAAAGCATAAAAATATTCTACACATTCTTTAAACAGGTTTAGTCATATGCTAAGCATGTTCTAGAGATGAAGTCAACGAGTGCATTCCCTCGGGCTTCAGCACGAGTGAGGTCATCCCCAACCCCTTTACTCTGGCATTTGGCCTGTACTTAACATGTTTATTCTGCATGATGGGGCCTCCTGTGGGGCATTGATCTCTCTCAATGGATCTCACCCTGAGGGGTGCTCTTAAAACATCCAGCAGCTTGTCAATCAATCTTTTTTTCATAGTGTCCTGTTACATTCCTACTGGGATGTACAAGCAAAAGTAGGAAAAAAAAATACATGTGACCTTAGTGAAGGGCATTTCCTTTTCAGATGCGTATCGAGTGCATCTACATCCATTGTCTAAGATTAAAACATCTGGATGATACTAGATGTGATTCTGTGCTTTTTTCCATGTCCACTTTATTTTGTTGCAGCAGGATTCATTAGGGCATATAAGCTGCTGCATACAAGCTCTCCTTTGAGAACAAATGTGGTTATTCATAGCAATGGCTCAGGTTGAGTCTCAGAGGACAGTCCTGTATTTTCAGCCTGGCAGCCCCCAGGCCGTCAACAGAACCCAAATTACCCGAAAACAACTCCCTGTCTTTCTCAAAGTAGGTAGATCTATTTTAAACACATTTTCACTTTTCACATTTTCATGTTAAAACTATAAAGGGGCTAATGGCCTGGTCAGATGCATTGATTTTTTTCTACAGATATTGATTCTATTTAATCCTTTTTATCTAGTTAAATGAGAACTAGTTCAAGTTGGAGCTGTGAACTAATCAAAATGTTTAGTTTTTGAAATGTGAGCTAATTGACCAACTCTGAATCAGTTTTGACCTGACTGTACTGAGTAAATAAGTAATTGTTAAGGATTAACTCACACAACGCTGTCCAGGAGAGCATCAGCGATTCATCCAGAAAGTCACAGAAGAACCCAGAGCAACATTTAAAGCATTAGGCGCGTTTCCACTAGTGAAATTTAATGGTAATTTTACCGGATCTTTTATCTGACTGGGTAACCATTGGCCCGCTCCTCTCAGCCGTCATGTTTCCACACAAAGTGGCCCTTTAAGGAATTGGCTAAGATGTCCACATATCACGATACTCTCGGCAGTGAGCAGCGTCCCTTATCAGCGCTCACAGCAGCAGAAATAACAAGAGATTTTGTATTTCTGTTTGCTATGTTGTTATGAACTGTTTCGCCAGTAACTCTTCTTATTTTGCAAAGCCCATTGTTTGGTGACGTCTGCTTATTTCCCTCTGAATTACAACAATCAGTAAGTGTGTTTCCACTACCGGAACTTCACGGAATGCGTGTGTCTCCACTACAGTACCACTCTGGAGGTATGTACTCGGAAATGGCCCGGTAGAGTCGCTGGACAGGAGCTGTGGTTAAGTCACCCTGATTGGTTGTAATATAAAGGGAAATGAGCAGACATCGCCAAACGACTTGCTTTGTAAAAAAAGAAGAGTTTCTGGCAAAGCAGTTTATAACAACATAGCAAACAAAAACACAATAGTGATCCCTGCTTCTTCTATGTCTTGTTATTTCTCTTGTTAGTTCTGCTGCTGTGGGCACCTTTTGGCACTGATAACTGATGCTTCTCACTGCAGTGAGAGTGGTAATATGCGGACAAGTAAGTTAATTTCTCAAAGGGCCACTTTTGTATGGGGACACGACGGCTGAGAAGAGCGGCCCAACAGATTACTTCTTTAGGTAAAATCACCCCAAAGTTCCGATAGTGGAAACGCGCCCAATGTGACTTAACCACAGCTCCCGGCCAGCAACTCCACCAGGCCATTTCCGAGTACATACTCCGAGACTGGTACTCCACTGGTTCCTGAAATGGCCCCGAAAACG
This sequence comes from Valencia hispanica, assembly GCA_963556495.2. Lineage (NCBI taxonomy): Eukaryota > Metazoa > Chordata > Actinopteri > Cyprinodontiformes > Valenciidae > Valencia > Valencia hispanica. The sequence continues at coordinate 29,858,198 of OY747718.1, read as the reverse complement.
AACCTATCGGTCCGTTCGTACACCCGCATATCATGAAGGTCCGATAAAATTACCAAGCAGGTCCGATCGTGGAAACGCGCCTATTGAATATCTTAACTGCCTTAGTCAAGATCATTCTTCATGATTCAACAAGACAGTCAGCAAAAAAAATAATAATAATCCATGCGGTAGATGAAAACTAATACTAATTGAAAATAACATAAAGGCCTTTATTACATTTAAAAATAAAAAATTTAATAGAAATCTTGATATCTGAGACTTTTGAGAAAATTTTTTGTGAAGTGACAACATAGTTTGATGACCTGGAGCTGTTTTGTGGTTTAAGGACTTGGACAACTTGCTGTAATTGATGGAACCATGACCTCTGTTCTCTACCAGAAAATCCTGAAAGAGAACATCTACCCATCAGTTGATGACCTTGGACTCAAGTGCACTTGGGATATGCAGCAGGACACTGAATGAAGGCAGATCAGTCTGTCCACCTCTAAATGAGACAAAAAAGGAAAAAGGTTTCAGACTAGGCCATTTTGAAGTCAGGACTTTGAGGTACTGCTACATGTCTTTAAAAAGGCTTTCATGCAAAAAAAAAAATCCAATGTGGGTAAATTGGAACTATTCTCCAAAGAAGACAGCAATTCCACTACAACAGCATTAAAGACCCATGGGTGGAAATATTTTTTATTAGCCTTAGGGGGTATTATTATTTGTTTTTTACAAGGGACAAGGTTTTCACTTAATAAATTATAACATTATTAATTTAAAAAAAGAAAAAGAAAAAATGTAAAAATCCGAGGGGGATTTTTCTCCACAGCACTGTAAATAAATTGACAATACCCAAATCCAATTCTGATTGGTTGATCAGCCACTCATGATGACCCCTATCCATGAATCCTATACTGATGACTACAGAGTTGAATTAAAAAAACAAACAAAAAAAACTACAGAGTTGAATTCAGGGAGATACTTAAAAAGTCTTGCCTGACTGGATCAAATTAGCCCTGATCAACATGTGAGGTTTGGTTGTAATAAATGTTTTTGGGTGGAGCTGTTCAAGAATCAATTTCCCTTCTATCCCTCTCAAACTGTCTCCGGCATCACTAAGTACATTACTTTGGGCATGTTTTCCTTAAAGTTTAAACTTGTTCTGGTTTCAAAGTAAGGAACAGCCAAAAGCCCTAGACCATAACTAGCAGCCGGCCAGCCTGTTACCATATACCCAAAACGATAAGTGTTACTGTCAAGATTTCCCTCTCTGCCCAGCTGAGATGTGGGGGTGTGGGAATTACATGAGCAGAACTCCATTTCCCTTTGTGAGCTCTATTTTGGTCCAGAGTAAGGTTCGTTCTTTAATAGGTATTTTGGGGATATAAACTGGTGGGTCCAGGTAGTTCCAAAACGTATAACTCCTCCACCCCTTTTCTTTCCCCTCTAGGGGAAAATTAAACATTGGCCCTCATAATTAGTGTTGTAACCTCTTTTCTTCTTAGTCTTCATCTCTCTTCTCATGTTCATTCCTCAATCATAAAACCTACCTATTTAGCTTGTTAGGGTAGTCGTAGGGTAAAATATAAATTGTTTGTCCTTGTTGTAAGTCATTAAATTAGTTTTCTTGTATGTTTCTTTAGCTCAGTTGATATTAAATAGATCTAATGTAAGTTGTTTGTTCATTAATTATTACCTCTTGTTGATTTTTCCTGTTAATTTTAATATTGGTTGCAAATTAAATCTTAAATGTATGTTAATGCAGCACATATTTTCTGGATCTGCTTGTTAAACTCAAGAGTTGGATCCAAACATTACACTTAGATATTTACTTTCCTCTTCCATATTAAGTTTTTTACCTTTAACACGAAAATTTGCAAAAATGCTATGGTTGTATTTTCTTGTAAAAATACATTATGACAGTCTTCTTAATGTTGAACATATTGATTTAAGCCCAAAAGAAGCTTTATTCTCCTTAGATGGGATAACTGAAGTGCAACTGGTTCAAAATAATTTCATTTAATAATTTATATATGGCTGCATCATCTGCATTACAGTATAATTTTAACATAAACTAAAACTAGCGTGACAAACTTCATTAATACAAAAAGTAAATATGATTAGTCCCGGTGTTGATCCTTGTGGTAGTCCCATATTTCATGCAGCAGACGAGGACATCATACCATCAGTCTGAACACACTATTAGTAGTAGTATCACTAGTATGATAAAACAGCTAAACCTTTATTCAATATAATGCACTGTGTGATAGGTTAGTTCAAAAGTTTTCAAACCAAAATTGGGTGATTCATAGTATCAAATTCCTGAAGAGACACAACTCATGCTACATCCCCTTTGTCCTTATTAGTGTTAAGTGTTTCTATAAAAAAATCAACTTGGAGTTTCAGTAGAATGATTTGTTCCAGAGTTGAGCTGCATTTTTCATCAGACTTTACATCAACTATTCAGAAATTACCTTTTGGCATAAAACAACAGGAACATATAAAATTATAGGTTTATGGCATTTCAATTCATGTCTTTCTCCAACATTGTATACTGGAGTTATTACAGTCATTTAGGGCACAGTCTTTTATGTTTAATTTATAAAAAACTGTTGAATTTGTTTAGAAAAGTACTTTTCAGTTTCAAACTCTCCTTTGCTTTTAAATTGTTTAGCATTACAATGGTAAAATGTTATGTTACCCTAAAACAGAGTTGTAATGCTTGTTGTAACAGAGAGCTCACCTTGTGTCATTATCGTTTTTATTGTTTACTAATGTGGAGGTTAATTCTTTCTGCAAAGCAGCACATTATTATGTCTAAACATTGTTAGAATTTAAATTACTCAGATTTATTTAGCACACTAAAAATAGATTTACAAGTGAGAATAAACAAATGCCTTTCATAATCAATTAACACTTGAGGAGAAAAAACACTGGATTGCATGGTTCTTGTGTGATAGACAAACTTTGCCTAAAATTAATTAACAGACTGAGCATAAAATAAATTATCCTCACATTAGTAAGCTTAATGAGATGTCCAAGAAATAAGGGCTGAAAAATCAGCTGGAAATGGATTGTGAAATTTTACTGACTGCCATTGGTCACACATATCAAAGGCTCAATATCTTTTGGCTGATTGTCTTAGCAGCCTCTGTGAAAATTAACGGACTAATTAAGGCACTCATGGTGCCGAAATTCAAAGTTCTGCAGCCCAGGGATCTGCAGGATGTCAGGGGCATTATTATGGGATCCTGTGTTATTATTGATTCTTAATAGCACCAAACCCCAGCACACTTTAAAAAAAACATTAAGCTGAGTCCTTGGCTGGCCCGATGCCACTGATCAATGCCATGTTACATCCAAAAAGGGAGAGATTCAAAATCAAAGCTGTCGCTATAGCAACGCCCCTGCCCAATTCCACCAATCAATGGATTCCGCGGGGTTGTGAGAGATGCACCAGGGGAAAGGCCAGCGTCCTACATAAAGAGTCCTGGACAGGGAGCTGGGCAACACACCAGGCAGCACACCTTTCTGCGTACATTCGGCCAGGAGGAGAGCTGTGCCGAGAAAGAGAGTAGAGGGAAAAGGACAAAGAAGGAGAGGCAGGGAATAATTGGGAAGAGATGGAGCGCTCATGTGAACACAAGATTTCTTGCTGGGTTTATGTGGGCACTCTGCTCTTCTTTTTCCACTTCCACTCAACCACAGTCAGCGGAGGTAAGATCACAAATGGGTTTAGTGGTTTGCTCTCACTTTAACAAAAATATCTAAAAAATATCTTGCATTGTAAAGGAAGGTGAATTGTTCTATTTCAGTCCAGCTTCCCCCATGCTGTTACTGGGTAGGGGGGCACGCCATGAGTGTTCGGCTTGATGGATAATTATTTGTGCAGCTCATTCTGTTCTCATCTGTGTGCACATAAAAAAAGAAAAGAAAAAAAGCCAAGTTTATTTGTCACATGCTGTTAAAACTGCAACAAAAAAAAAATCTTTACATGCATTGTCTGGGGAAATCATTTTGACAGAAGCTGCTGCAGGTCATACTACACAGTTCTCAGATTAGTTTAGAGTATCAATATGATCATGAATCAAATTACATTAGCTCTTTCTTGCTTAAGTGAAAGGAGCAGTGCAGCATTCTTCCTCAATAAGTTTGCATGTGTGGGTGTGCCTACTGTGATGATTTCACATTTTTCTCACAGAAAGTGAAAATAGTTTATTACATAACAGATTAAATGTGCTGTATGCGCCTAATATAGGCTACTGCCTTCAGTTAGTTTTCAATGAGACAGACTGTCACAAACATTTGACGGTAAACATCCTCACTCCACTCCATGATCATCTTGCTAAAAGGAGAAAGATAACTTTGAAGTAAGGGTTCTTGATTGTAGTGGGGAATCAAGAACTCTGAAGGGAGTCAAATGTGCTTCCCCCCCATGTCTCATTAAATCCCCAGAAGACCAACTCATGGCTGCTCAAATGGAAACTTGACTGACTCTTTTATGTGGGATTCTCCAGCATGCCCAGCTTTTTTATGTGTTCCAATAGAAGCGACAGAACCAGCCATCTGCAAAGGGGCTGCAAACTTCTTTTTTGCTGTGCACCTGGCATCAGAGGTTTTCTGAGTCAGCCAGCTGGCTTGTTGTTCCATTTTTCAATTAGTTAGGAGCGCATGAAGAAAAGGATGTGCAAGTCTGATCTTTCCTCGGCAGATATCATCAGTTGTGGCTCAGCTGAAGAGTTAGCACGTATGCTTTCCACTTATTGCTTTGTCTGTTATGAAGGTTCAAGAAAAAAATGCACAACATCTAAAATCTGTTAAAGTGGTACAAAAGCAGCATCCAAATTTGGAGTGGAATGAAAGGAGTCTGGATGTGTACTAATGATCCCCCCATTTGCTTTCACAGCTCCCCTGAAGCAGGAGGCAGCACTGGACAGTGGTGCCACAGTGCTGAATCACTCCATGCATTTGGTGCATCGCATGGAGAACTTGCTGACCTTGGGGAACAGTAGCGATGTTAGCCTCCGGGTGCAAACCATCAACACAGATGAAGTGAAGGTGATCCAAGCCCACAGTCTGGTCCTTACCCTGCAGAGCGACGTGTTTGAGGAGCTGTTGCTCGGCCGCAACAGCAGTGCTCTGGTTTTAATGGAAACACCAGAGTGTGCTGCTGTTTTTGACAAGTTTGTAAGGTAAAGATTACTGTGGTACATGTACCTCTAAAGAGATGTACACCAAATAGATCAGATTTTGTGGCCAATTTTTATTTTAGAAGAAAAATGTAGTAGTAGTAGTGTGATAGTAATTGTTCAAATTATGCGGCAAAGGCACAAATAAATCCTAAATAAAATAATTACACATGTAATTTACTCCTTTCCAGGATAGATTATAGTACTGTCGGACTCCATTCCTCTGAACAATTCTAGTCACTATCCAATGGTCTGTTCGTCTGTGGTTACAAGTTTCAGTAACTGCGTGTGAGTTGCAGGTTGATTAAAAGCCTTTTTTCAGCAAATATGTAAAAATACAGCTCTCTACTCAATGTTTTGACCCCTTCTACCATTTTTTGGAGAGGCAGAATGTTTTATGTTATTGAGTATTCTAAAATTAAACTTTTAGTCTGCAGAGTGTGGGTTTAATTCCATGACTCAGGTGTGAGAAAATAAAGATTCTCATGATACAGTGTGCCTCGCAGAAATAATGTTTCTGTCTAATAATGGTTTCAAAAACATGTATTTTTCAGATATTTGTACTGTGGTGACATCTCACTCCGGCTCGATCAAGCCATATCCCTGCACAGACTGGCCAGCAAGTACCGTGTGTGGGGCTTGCAGCAAGGTCTGACCCAGTATATGACTCAACATCTTTCCAGCGATTCGCCCACAGGCCACGTGGTGAGCTGGTACAACTATGCACTACAAATTGGGGACGCAACCCTGCGGGAAAGCTGTCTGCAGTACCTGTCCTGGAATCTGTCCTCTGTGCTGCAGAGTGGAGAATGGGGCTCCATCAGTGAAGACCTGCTCCTGTCCTTGCTCCAGCGCTCCGACCTCATTCTGCAGAGTGAGCTGGAGCTCTACGAGGCTCTGGAGGCCTGGATTAACCAGAACCAACCAGTCAGCACAACAGTAGAGACTGCCCTGAGAGCGGTTAGGTACGGCATGATCCCCCCTCACCATCTCTTCCGTCTGCAGAGGCATTCACCCCTCATGGTGAGGTATTATGAGACCATCCGTGATCTCCTCTATCTCGCTTTCCAGTTTCACTCTGCCTCACCGATTCATCTGGCCAAGTACTTTGATGTCAACTGCAGTATCTTCACTCCTCGTAACTATCTGTCCTCTTCTTGGGGCTCTCCTTGGATCATCAACAATCCCACCCGTGATGACCGTAGTTTCAGCTTCCAGACCCAGCTTGGGCCCAGTGGCCATGACTCCAGCAAGAGAGTGACATGGAATGCCCTGTTCTCCCCTCGCTGGCTCCCACTCAGTGCCAGGTCAACCTACACTGAGCTGGGCGCCATGCAGCCCACTCGCACAGAGGGAGGTAGACCTCGCATCATCGTAACGCCAGCCACCTCCAGCCCCGACTTTGCCGGAGTGAGTTTCCAGAAGACAGTCATCGTGATGGCAAAGCAGCAAGGAAAAGTGATTGTTCGCCATGTGTACAATTTCCACCAAAGTACAGAGGAGGCTGGGGATTTCTTGGTGGATGCTGACCTACAACGTCGTGCATCAGAGTACCTCATTGACAGCTCCCTCTATCTGCACATTGTGATCAAACCTCTTTACCATAGCTTGCTTGTTGCCAGGAAGTAAAAACTGGAATTTTCTGTGATCTCACCATTCGTTATCTGCCCACACAATCACATGTACATGTTCCAAAGCACACTCATATCACACACGTGTATGTGTCAACTCCATACCCTTCACATTTAATTTTATTTTTCATTATTTTGTCTTTCTATTGTATAGCAAAAGGTTAAACATAAAAACTGAAAGACAGGCTGTGATTGTCATGGTAATCAGGCAGATTATTTCTGTATTTCATGTGTATTAAGAGCAACATGGAATATAAATTAACATATTTCTTGAGATATTTTGTTGTGTAATAGTTTCTCCTGGAAATAATTAATCTATGTCTTTGTTCATGATGTTTGAAAAGGTCATATATGGATTTTGCTTTGAAAAACCCAGCATCCACTATTACATTTAAGGATTGTTCTTTTCTCTCTAGTCTGTCAATTTTAGATGTCAAAATGTTTTTTAGGGCTTTGTCGTGATGTAGTTGTCTTGCAAGACTAGAAATGTATGATTGCTGCACAGACATGTTTTTGTCCTTTTACATTGCTTGTTGACTTTATAATTATTTTGCTTTTTTAACGCATGTATTTTATTTAGCTTTTTCTAAAACTCAAACAGTCTGTGATGATGACATTAAAACACACACACACACACACACACACACACACACACACACACACACACATATATATATATATATATATATATATATATATATATATATATATATATATATATATATATATATATATATATATATAGCCTCATTAAGGAAAATAAAATGTTAACTTCTTAGTGTTGATCTGTCCTTCATAGCCATAATTAGGTTAGATAAATGTTTGAATGTAATTGTTTCTGTTTTTCTCTTTTGTAAAACACAATGCATAAATAAATACCAGTTTTGTTTGTAGATAGAAAAGGTGGCAGTTCTTGCATGAATAGGCAAGCCCTTTCTTTGAATCCCCATTGCTCTCATTAACACAGCAACAATTTTTTTTCTTTTTAATTTAAAAATACATATTTATACTTGTTTAAACCTGTTTATCTACAGGTTTTTTTACATTTTTTCTAAATGTAAAGTAAAACAGACAAAACAAATTAAGACTGTTTGTAGCTCAGTGCCATAAAAGTTCAAGTTTTGTTTTTCAGCAAAGCCACCCCAAGGTACAACTGGGTACTTAAGTGAAACTTGTACAAAATAAAGCTTTTCATCCTTGATAGGCTACTTTTAATTTTTTTTTATTGATTATTTGTGGGGTAAAGAATAATGCAGCTGAATAGGTTAATGACCCCATAGTTACAGCCTCAGCCTGGGTCTGTTATAATAGAAAACCTTTTATTCTAGTAAACGTCTGAGATTTTAGCGTTCATGTCCCCATCCCACTTTCAGAGCTTGAGGTTGGTGACTTTACAGCATTGACTGCACCTCCCATGAGGCGTTGCTCCTGACAGGAAAGACGTCATCACGTCTCTGGAACCCTCAGCTGTCAGACTTTGGCCACCCCGGCGAGAGGTTTTGTTAGCAAACTAACACGAGCTGCTCGGCTTTGTTCAAAGTTTAAAGTTGTGCACCTTGCTGCTAGTCGTTCTTTGAGCTGGTTATTAGTGCACCAGGCTTGCACCAAGGCAAATTGCCTACTTTTCTTTTTTTTTAAATCGCTGCTAGATCTTTGCACCCGCGAAACAGCGTTCCTGAGCGGGTATAAGAGTAGATGCAGGGAGGGAGGGAGTAAAAAAAAGAAAGGCAAAAGTCTTTGTGCTTCCCTTCCCCCTCATCAAAGCAAAGGGGAAATGTCTCTATCTAAAGCAGGTGAGTGTCTTTTTTTGAATTATTTTGCAATCAGCTGGGCATATTTTTTTCTCCACCGCTGTGCTGGAAGGGGGAAAGAACTTTAGCTAGCTTTGTGTAATGTAACCTTGCCAGGTGGAAGCCTAGCTAGCCAACATGTCTTTCCTGCTTTTTTTTTCTAATCAGTACACAAAGTCTTTAGATACCCCGAATGTTACCATCCTTGAGGTGGTAATGCATAGTTTTATTATTGGTTTGGCTAAAGTTGCTCTGTTAAGGTTAGCTTCATAGCAATAGAAGTGTTTTTGCTAAACTTTTAAATCTTAAGCAAATTTAGCTGGAAATCCCTATGATGCGATGATATCACCACAGGTGTTTTTGTGCCTTTTTTTGCACACTGTGTTCGGCGCATATGTAGTTTTAGCCCAGCGTTTATGAAAGAGCAACTTTTTGTGGGGAATTTTATTTTTTGCATGTTATTTTCACATTGATCTGGAATCTGAGGGGAAGGAAAAAAAGCAAACAAACAAAAAAAGAAACCACTCCTTGGAAAAAGAATCAAGGCTTTTCCTCTGCGTCACACATAGCGTGATTGCAATGATGTCAATTTACATTTCAAGTTCAGCGCTCGTGCTCGTTACACAATCATAGCAGCGTTACCATGGTGGGCAGCACGCGCTGGGCACCGCTCAGGCAGTCAAAGCGGCCCAGCCTGCGGCGGCAGGTTTAGACTTGCAGCACCAATACCAAACTCAGCTTCCCCATTTGTTGATAGTTGGCTTGCTGCTAGCAGGATACTCTGATAGCTACATTGGTGCTGCTGCTACTTTGACTGCATTTTTTTTTTTTGCTTTGCTCATTTAAGTTTTTTTTAAGAGAGCCTTGAGATCTGGTAGTGCTGAGGCATGTATAGAGATTGGGTTCTTCCTAACAGTCCTGATAGGGTGGTGTGGAAGATTATCTGCGCATGAGTCATCACTGTCTGTATATGGACCTGCTCTGAAGCTGGTGCTTCCTGATGGTGACTCGCCTCACAGCTATTGGCACTTTGATCCCATGCACAATCCAGAAATTCTTGTTCACATTACGTATGTATTCCGGGTATTTTTCCACTGAGCATTTACTAAGCTCAGAAGAACGCATGCATTTTTCGATACAGCTCATTATGAGAATTGCAAATGTTCTACGTCAGCTTTTTTTTTTCCTTTCTTTTTTTTAATGCATCCCTCCCATCCCTTGGAACTCCTGTTACTCAGATCCCCTTTTTGAGAAAATGATTGTTTGCTGTCATGTGTTATGTTCCTTGATTAACTACAACCACAGCTGGTGCTGATGTCATGTGCAGTATTGCATCTGATGAGTAGAGATGGGCCTGATCCTATTCAGTATTGGCATCAGATCCCATGGAGATGATATTTGGCTCAGGTTGGAGTTGGCCATATAGCAAAAATATATCACTTTTTTTAACAGTTAAATCGTGATTTTGTCTTGATTTACCTGCCATACAAAGGCTGAAGAGCGTTTCAAAACAGATTATTATTTTGCACCCATTTTCTCAAGTGAAATAACATTTTGTTTTTGTTGGCATTCTTAAGACTTGAAGTTGACAACGTCTCATATCTAACTAAGAAATATGTATTTTAATTAAAAAAGTAAAAATATAGCAAGACCACCAACTGCGTAAAATTCACTCTGACTGCATTAGGCGTATATAATAAAGTGTTTTTGTTTTTCAAGATTGTCAAAGTTTCAAGTTTAACATCAGCATAAATGTTAACACTATTAGTAGTAATACAATTGTTATATTCACTCAGGTATCATGCTACAAACACACTCAATGTCTTTTTTTAGGGATTAATTAGTCTGCAGCCTGAACACACAATGTACCCAACATTCAGTTTTTTGTTGTGAGCAGATACTGTAAGTTGTTTTATTGCATTCAGATAAGGCTATTTGAAGTTCAGATAGCTTTATACATAGTTAAGTATCTTACTGTCGTTTGCTCGGCTGATGCTTGGGGAAAAAAGTGGGGTACACCGTTGTTGTTGTTATTATTTTTATTTTTTTTCTTGCTGTCCTATACATTTGATAAAATTGGTAACAAGTTAAGCTGGCAAACCAGACCGTTCAGTGACATCCAGCTAATTGTTTACTTGCGTTGCATTAGCATTAGCTGCTGGGTGACAGGACTGTTCTTGTAGTTTCCTTCTGCTTGCAGTGAAGACAAAAAAAAAAAAAGATATTGAAAAGCAGAGCATTTTTAATCTACAATGTAGAGTTGCAGTGCCATATGGTGGTTAAAATATCCCCGCTGTACTTTTAGTGCCGTTTGCTTGCATCTACAGCGATGCATTCAATGAACAACCATAGTTAGTCTTGCAAACAGTAAGACTAACTATACTACTACTGACATGCTATTCATTAAAACCAATAAGCCTTTATTTTCATCTACAGGTGCAGCTAAAAAAGTAGTTCAGGATGTTCTTGTCACTCTCTTCAGAAAATGAAACTCATTGTTTAGATTAATTAAACATAGTGAAATATTTTAAGCCTTCTGTTAGGTAAAAAATAGTGGTTGACCTAGAAAGAATCACACACAAGGGTCGGAGAGAATATGGAGTCAATAAGCTCTGCAGAGGTAGATGTGGAAAAATCAGTTCTGCAGAGGGAGACCAGGAAAATACTATAAGGAATGAGCCAACCGTGTCTGTCTGTTCTCAGCCTCCAAGTGTCCTAGTCTCTGGTCTCAAAGAGCATCCCCTCTGCAGTCTCCCTCTTTATTTAGTCACACTTCATTAACATATTAAAAGAACAGGATGTCATGCAAAGGAGCATGTGACTGAAACCAAAATGACATTTAAAAAGTACATTAGAACTATGAAATAAAGAAAGACACCCTAAGAAAAATAATAATACAACATTATTATTTTACCTAACACCTTCATTTCTTGAAATGTTGATGACTGTCTTACAGATGAAAAATTCAGTGTCTCAGAAAATGTAGAATTTTACACAAGATCAATAAAAAATGTTTTAAACAACAATGTCAGGGTTCGGAAATGTTTGTACATTTTCATGTGCTCAATACTTGGGTGCGGCTCCTTTTGCATGAATTATTGCATCAATGCAGCTTGGTATGGAGGCCATCTTCCTGTAACACTACTGAGGTGCAATGGAAGCCCAGGTTGCTTTGATAGCAGCCTTCAGATCATCTGCATTGTGTGATCTGGTGTCTCTCATCTTCCTCCAGACCCTAGGACCTTGATCTCCAAATTAAATTCAAACTGTACTTTCTCCGGCTAAAGAGGACTTTGGATTGAGCAAGAGTTCAATTCTTTTTCTTCTTAGCCCAAGTAAAATGCTTCTGACATTGTCTCTGAAATGAGTTACCAAAAATATTGAACCTTTTCATATTATTACCTTTTTTTTAAATATATCTGAAAATGAGCTAATTTATTTAACCTAGAGGTAAACGAGGAAAACAAATCTGATTCATCTGACCAGGTGCAATGACCTACGTTGGTTGCAATGTACCGTACAGACAATCTTTACTCTCTAATTTGTAATTCTTCATGATCGCATATCATCATATTACACACATTCCCCCCTCTCAACCCTGCATAAGATTTAGCAGGTATCGATAATAGATGGATGGATATTGTTTATTTTTCCTAAGAAACACCCTGATGGTATTTTTTGTTCAATTTGTTTTAGTTCTCTTAGGTGTTGTTTAACACTGTGACCAAACTACAAGGCCTGGAAATTCTTCCTTCTCTGCAAACCCCAGAATTAGTTTGGACCCTGAAACATATTAGTTAGGAGTAAAAAAAAGTTAAGTCAATTTATTTTATTTTTTATAATCCTTGTTGGTCTTAAACTTAGATCTTTATAGTTTTTAATTGAATTCTTTGAAACGAGTGGGAACCCTTTAAAGGCATTGTCCTGTATTTCTGAAGTTCAAATTTTGACAATTTTTTTACTGTTTAAGTTTTAAGCCGGCATCCAAAAAAGCGTTGCAAAATGTGTGAGATACAGCTGGGAGCAGGAAAGGACAATGTGGTCTGCAGATTTAATCACAATATTCTCTGTATTTATTGTGATTGTGATAAAAAATTGTCACTGTCATTTTGGCTGTAAATCTATAACTGCATCCAATTAGAGCCTCATAATAATAAATTCTACTTTAAAAGTAAAACTTTTCTATTAGCACCAATAGTATCTCACTGTAACAGTTGCACTCAGTACTGCAACTGTGCTTCAGAGCAGGATACAATATTTACAGTGAGTCAGATTTTACAACAGAAATGTAGCATTGATCCCTATCAAACTAAGCTAGCAGAAAATATTTTGGACAGCCAAGATAACAATCTTGCATATTTCTATTGCAGTATTTTAATTTTCACCACAGTAACAATAATTGATACAATTATTGTCCATCTGCACTTGACAGTTTACTTAAAATATAAACATGCAGTTGCAACAGTCATTGTGTAGTCTGCTGGCTCCAGAGGAAGCAACCTAAAAGGATTATTTTGAGGCATATTATATACTCATCAGTCTTGTGAATATAAATAAAACTGAGTAGGCTGACAGGGTGTGTTTATTCATATTCACTGCAACAACTAGACTGACGACGCTTGTCAGATCAGAAATCCTGGATTGGAGTATCTCTAACTGTAAGGCACAGTTTCAGCAGAAAGCTGCAGGGAGCTTGGCCTCCGTTTGCCCCAATAGGACGGCATGTAAGCCAAGTGAAGTGACATCATTTTCCCCAAAGGGTCCTGACAGTTGTGTTTTGAGCGGATGTGTCCTTTTGGATCGGTTGTTAGTCATATCCCTATCCACAGCCTTGGCTGACTGTTTGCTGGACACACCAGGTGCTGAGGTTGCTGCCTTAGAGAAGATACTATTTCAAGGCCAATAACACTTTAAAGTAAGCAAGCAGGTACTTAGACTTTGTAGTAAATGCTTTTACTATAAATGCATTGAATAATTTGGTAGTTCAGTTGCAAAAAGTTACATTAAGTACCTCAACATATATGCACACTGTACTCATTTAATTGCATATGCAAAAAAAGCCTGCTTGTTGTTTGGGTCATCTGGAGCCTTTGAATGCTCTGGCTTTATCCCACACAGAGGAAATGTAAGATCTATTTTTGTCTAAGCATGTGTGAGTAAATAACTCAATCTCTCTTTACCATATGAGAATTAACCATAGTCTGTACGGACACCGTGGGCTTATTTTAGGCTTGCGACACAAAACGGATGTGTCTAGGTTTCATTGGTGGTCTGTGATATCTAGAATCTATGAAAAAAAATCACTTCCCTTCCAGCGTATTGTAGCAAGCAGGGGTTTACCCAGTCATACTTCCTCCAAAGCAATGTGCTTTCACTGAGTCAGTGGGAAACGGTCCTACAATAATCACAATTACATTTTGATCTGATTTGACATTTATTTTTGAAAAGACACTTTCTAAATGTAAAGCTGCATGCCTGCACATTGAGAGCAAATGCACACTCTTATCAGGTGTGTTCATAACAATCAGCCTGGCTTGAATTATTTATTTTTAAGATGAACTGTTTGTGTTAAAATTTTGTTTTGCAATCTGTTTAACTGTTCAGATATTCCCCCTTCGATTGTTACAAGTGCACTGAACAACTTATAAGTGTCAAAGAAAGTTGAGGCATTCTTCCTGAGAAGCCGCCTGTAGGCCAAGTTGCTGTGTCATCCTGGCAGAGACTTGCATTCACTTTTGGGAAGTCCTACAGGCTTCTGGTAAACTGCGTTTATGAATGGATTGCTATCGCTCATTAAGAACAGAAAGGTCCCAAAGCTGCTGTAATGCTTAACACATATTATAAAGGGTATGTTATTGTTTAACATGTAAAAAGAGAACAATAAGATTTTGGGTGATAAAGAAAAGAAAAGCAGGAGGACTTTTCAGTGTTTTTGTTAGAGTGGAAGGCATAGTTCCCTTTCGCATACCGGCCTTTTACTTCATACCAAAGCTTTTCTTTTTAGATGTGAGAGCACCTCAGTTCCAGGGAACAGTTCATTTAAGATAACTTCTAATGCTAATTGTGACTTTAGAAGAAGAGAATATACCTTCTGTGTAAGTCAGTGTGGATTAGAGTTCTTGTAGTGGAGACCTAGACATAGGCTCTCACAGTGTAACCTTCTATAACGTGTAAAAATGCAATGCTTCCAATATAATGTAATGTTATTATTGTTACAACTTTTTTCTGTTCAGATTTTTTGAGAGTAGCATAAATTTAACTAGCTGGTATCAGCTGGTTAATTCGTTGGGCTATTGGCCCAGATAGGCTTCTTGTAGTCAGCTGCTTAGCAGATATGTTGCTCATTACCTAACAACTGTGGTAACAAAATAGCTTCACCATAATAGTAGTTTTCACCACTGAAAATATTTCCAGACTGCTGTTTTGTCTCCTCTGAACAAGGGAAAAGTGTAGTAGCTCTCTACTCCATCTCTTTCTCCAACATCTCCTCTTATTGACTTTAATTTGCAAAATGGTGTGACAGAACATGTTTAAATTTTTTTAAAAGTCAGTATGCCTTTACCTGTAACCCTGCCTTTTTGAGACAAATACCA
Source organism: Valencia hispanica (assembly GCA_963556495.2). Taxonomy (NCBI): domain Eukaryota; kingdom Metazoa; phylum Chordata; class Actinopteri; order Cyprinodontiformes; family Valenciidae; genus Valencia; species Valencia hispanica. The sequence continues at coordinate 29,843,013 of OY747718.1, read as the reverse complement.
AGATTTTAATTTGAGGGTTTGAGGAGCTGTTTTGTTAATTAACCAGGTGTTGTAATTAGCTAGCTTAAAGGAGATACTATTTTTGTCTTGTTTGAATATTATACATTTGTGTAAGTGCTGGGATTGTAATATTTTCTTTACATTTTTGTGCCTTTTCAAGGTAAGAAGAAGATCCTGGGGCCGAAGCTGCCCAAAGATGTGTTTTCACCTCTGCCTCCTCAGGCCACAGCGTAAGGCTCTTTTCTTTATGCCAGCAACACCACCAGAACCATTTAAAAGGGTTAACAGATTAGCCCAAAATCTTTTTTCAGTTTTTTAAATTTTTTACAGTAATTAGGATGCTGTACTATTACAACATAGAAACACGGGTTATTCATTTATAATTTCTTTTTAAAAATATAGTTCATCCTGATCTTGTGATATTAAATCTGTAGCTTATTTAAAGGAATTAAAGAGATGGCTTGCTCAGCATTGAACAAACACTACAGATGGGTGGAGAAATTACTTACCTGTGTTGGAGCTTGCAGGTTTTAGTTAATAAATACCTAAAATATAGTCTTAGCACACTGTGTTGAACTGAATATGATTCGGGGCCATTTCCAGTTAAATCCAACTACCGTTGACATACAATTTTGTTTGATATATTTTGTTTCACCATCACTTATTCGTTGAAATAAATCCAGAGGCAAAAAAATCTGACTTTTAAGATAACTTAAATAACTGTTTTTGTAGATAATATATTTTTCAGTTCTAATGAATGTTACATTATTAACATATTAAGTTCAAAATAATTTTTACATTTAATTTAAAATACCGACTTTTTGGCAACTTTTGAGATCTATAAGTTTGTGAATTCAAACACTCTGAGCCCCCCCGGAGGTGCATAGCAGCAGCTTTGCTCGTTTTGCCTCCAATGTAAAATATTGTTTATTGCATAATTCTTTTTTTAAAGTACACGAAAATTGTCTTGCAAAAGTGTTCATATCCCTTACACTTTTTTTTTACATTGTCTCATGTTCCAACCAGAAACTTAAATGTATTTTTATTATTTACTAAATGGTCTGTGTTCATACACATAATCTTTGAAGTCCTAAGAGGTTCTGTGCAACCCGTCATCTGAAAACTGAAAGATTATGGCACAACTGCAGAGTTGCCAATAAAATTGACGGGGGCAGAATTACATTTTTTAGCAAGGGTATCCCGAACATGCAGCCAGAGCCACAGTGGAGTGGTGTAGATCAAATAATTTTCATGGATTTAAAATTGATGTTCATGGACACTTTCCATTTAATCTAACTGAGTTTGTGCTATTTAGCAAAGAATGGAGAGATAAGAAACTGTGTTGGACTGTAACTGCAGCAAAGATATCGGCTCTGATGAACTGACTATGCATAGGAAACTTTTAGATCTGAAAAAAAACATTAGAGCTCTGTTCTTTCCACTTTTCCACAATTTCACATTACTTTGTGTTGATCCATCACTTTAATTATGGGACAAAATGGGGGAAAGTACAAGGTGGACAAATACTTGTGCAAGAGACTTATAGTGAAGTTCTTATATTTAATGTGGTCTGAAGCAATACTTAGCAAAATGATGTGAAATAAATTAATAACTACTGACTGTTTTCTGTCCACAGGCCCCCTCGAGACCTTGACTCTAGAGCTTGTGTCACGATTGGAGAGCGGGTAAAAATGTGTTTTCCTACTGCATGCTCTTGGGTTTGTTTTCTGTGTTGAACATTTGACACTGTAACATTTTGCTGACTCCTCCATATAGAACTTTGTAGTGGAAGCTGATGACTTGGAGCAGATTGAAGAACTGGGGAGGGGGGCCTATGGAGTGGTGGACAAGATGAAACACGTCCCCAGTGGTGTGATCATGGCTGTCAAGGTAGACTAGGAAGCTGTGTGTTGTATTTTCTATTTATTTATTTATTTATTTTTAAGGCAACATAAAATATTAATTTTTAGGTTGTAAATCGTTGGAAGGGCTAATGTAGCGCAATAAAGGCAGGTTTTGAAATCTAATAATAGTTTTGTGCTGCTTGTGTCCTCAGAGGATTCGTGCCACGGTTAATTCTCTGGAGCAGAAGAGGCTTCTGATGGACCTGGACATTTCAATGAGAACAGTGGATTGCTTCTATACTGTGACTTTCTACGGTGCCCTTTTTAGAGAGGTAGCAGCTGTTTACAAATCTTAAGTATATTATATTTAATTTCTGCGATTTTGTATTTCTGTAACTTTATTAACTTGAATATTTTTCAGGGAGATGTTTGGATCTGCATGGAACTGATGGACACATCTTTGGATAAGTTCTACAAAAAGGTTATTCAGAAAGGCCAAACAATTCCCGAAGACATCTTGGGCAAGATCACAGTAGCAGTACGTCCTTACTTCCAAACCCGCTCCCCAACTGAATAAATGCGCTTCACAAAATGTGCATAGATCTTAGCTTTTCCTTTCCTATAATTAATCCACAGATTGTCAAGGCATTAGAGCATCTGCACCATAACCTCTCAGTGATACACAGGGGTAAGCAAAATTGAAATCTAGTTATCAGTGATACCAGTTTATGACTCCAAAGTGCTTTATGCATTGTTAACTCTCTTACATTCTCAACATCTGTCGTCAGATGTGAAGCCCTCCAATGTCCTGATCAACACTCAGGGCCAAGTAAAGATGTGTGACTTTGGCATCAGCGGCCATCTGGTGGATTCAGTAGCCAAAACGATGGACGCAGGATGCAAGCCCTACATGGCGGTAAGGGTGGGGACCGGGGAGGAGAAATTAATGTGATGTCTTCTCTTGGTCTCGTTTAGTTAGCAACGCTTTTTAAATGCTGAATTGTTTGATTCGATTTTTGATATCACAATAGAAAGGCAGAGGCAGTAGATATGTAAAAGACTACTTTTGCTATGCATGTATACCTCATGTTGCAAAATATTTACCCATCAGCCTGAAAGGATCAACCCCGACCTCAATCAGCAGGGCTATAGTGTCAAATCAGACATCTGGAGTCTGGGCATCACTATGGTGAGTTTTTCAGCTCTGAATGTTTAGCTTTATGTAATCAAATACTGTAGGTATCACTGAGTCACAATATTATGTGAATGTTTTATTTTTATATATATATATATATATATATATATATATATGTGTATATATGTATATATATGTGTATATATGTATATATATGTGTATATATGTATATATATGTGTATATATGTATATATATGTGTATATATGTATATATATGTGTATATATGTGTATATATGTATATATATGTGTATATATGTATATATATGTGTATATATGTATATATATGTGTATATATGTATATATATGTGTATATATGTATATATATGTATATATATGTGTATATATGTATATATATGTGTATATATGTATATATATGTGTGTGTGTATATATGTATATATATGTATATATATATGTATGTATATGTATATGTATGTATATGTATATATATATGTATGTATATGTATATATATATGTATATATATGTGTATATATGTGTATATATGTATATATATGTGTATATATGTATATATATGTGTATATATGTATATATATGTGTATATATGTATATATATGTGTATATATGTATATATATGTATATATATGTGTATATATGTATATATATGTGTATATATGTATGTATATGTATATGTATGTATATGTATATATATGTATATATATATGTATGTATATGTATATGTATGTATATGTATATATATATGTATGTATATGTATATATATATGTATGTATATGTATATATATATGTATGTATATATATATGTATGTGTATATATATATATGTGTGTGTGTATATATATATATATATGTGTGTGTATATATATATGTGTGTATATACACTACCGTTCAAAAGTTTGGGGTCACCCAAACAATTTTGTGTTTTCCATGAAAAGTCACACTTATTCACCACCATACGTTGTGAAATGAATAGAAAATAGAGTCAAGACATTGACAAGGTTAGAAATAATGATTTGTATTTGAAATAAGATTTTTTTTACATCAAACTTTGCTTTCGTCAAAGAATCCTCCATTTGCAGCAATTACAGCATTGCAGACCTTTGGCATTCT
>OY747718.1:29736388-29833888 GCA_963556495.2 Valencia hispanica | reverse complement strand
GTCAGTGTAGCTGAATGGTAGTCGGTATTAGTTTGAATGCAGTGTAATGGATATACACTCATAGGCCGTACTAATGGCCAGTTGAATATCATACATCTTATAGGACTGATGTGCTGTCAAATTCCACTGCTCGTGTTTTCTGTGCTCTCCCATATAGTATGCAGAGATTACCTTTTTTTTGACAGGTATTCGTTTTTTTTCTGTCAGACCAGATAACTATGCAGAGGCAGTTTTCCTTCTCTGAATGTTCAGAAACCAATGATAGTACAATGGACTTCTGGTTTAAGTATAAGGGAAAGCTAGCAACACCTCAGAAGCTGCTGCTTTTAACTTCTTTTTTTTTTTTGATCAGTCGGCCTCCTTTAGATGGCCTGTCCCTTTATGTATAAAAGTGTTTTGGTTTTTTTACACTGATTACAGTAAGAATGGAACACTTGCTCTACCTCTTACTACTTCACTCTTGTTTGCCACCTTTTCAGCGGGTGGCACTGATAAACTTGAACTATGGAAAGACAAAAAAAAATAAAGGCTTTATTGTTCAATAAGGCTGGCAGTAACAGTCATTTCTGCTTCTCTTGCAGGGACCTTGGGTAAAACCTTAGAGATATAATTATCTTTTGCAAAACTTTCAAGTTGCCTTCTGTAGTATTTGTATTATTTATTTTACTCTCTGCAGGTGTTTGTTTAGAAGACTGTGATTTCAAAATGTTGGTCATATTTTTGGTTGTTTTGAACATTTTAATAATTCCTTGGTTTATACATATGGACAAGTTTAGTTAAAAATTTTTCTTAACAGGGGAATTGTTGTCTTTCAATTTAATTAACTCAAAGGTGAGATCTTTCTGAATTTTGTAGTACAATTTTATGCTCCTCCATTAAGATATGTTTATTTTAAGGTTAAGCTGTTTACAATTGGTGTAAATGATTGAGGATGCTGTATGTTTAAAGTATTGAAACCTCTAATTCTAAACTTCTTGTATTTCAATTATTAAAGTTAAATGTTTTGCAGTTTCACAAATTTCAGTTATTCATTTCACATGTTCATCACTTTTCTACTTTGTAATGTGATTTAACAAAAAATCAGATCTACATAAAATCTATGAAATACTGACGTAAGACATTGTTTAGATGCCAAGTGGTGTCTAGCACTTAACTATGTTGCTTTAGAACCAGTGTTTTAATATATATGTACAGCTGGTATTGAATTATAATCACAAAAATAATATATTACCCATAAAATTAACTCACAAAACTAGATCCAAGCACTAAAGTGTTACTGATTTGACTTTTAAATCTTTAAAGAGACATGGAATGAAGGCCCACAGGGGCCTATGTTTTAGGTTAGCCTACAAGACAAGTTGTTGAGTCCCCAAGGTGGAGTCAGGATACATTTGAGGATAAAAAGGTGTAAGTTTTAAATATCCAAGTACCTAATTTTTCTATTCTACAAAAACCATGTGTGTTTTCAAGAGTTTGGTAAAATCAAGTGGTGGTAATGGTCCAGAGGCTGTCAATCCACACTGGTTATTGTTGCCATTTATTTAAACACGCTTATGTAAGTCAACCTAAGTCGATGCACATTTCTTGGTGGCTTGTTGCTCTTCAGGGCATATAGTGAATGCATGAATCTTACATGGCTATTTCAGTCTCGCTATTTCTTCTTTTGTTTGTGAAAGTTAATAGCGCAGGCTAATAAAAACTCAGCTTGAACATTCTATGCTCTGCGTGTTTGTCAAAGTCCGATTACTTTATGCATGAATGAGAAAACTTAATGGCAGCAGAATACTTTTAGAGCCCCAGTGTTGTGCAGTAGAGCAGATTTTCACCCAAACCAAATACATTACTTTTAATAAAGAAGGCCTTTTATGACTGAGAGCTTACATAATGTTTCCTAAAAGCTTGTCGTGTGAAGGTAAAAGCACTACTAGTTGTTGTAGTAGCAACTCAACTGAGTGTGGGCTGTGATTCCGAAATAATTTACAGATTCCAGCTGCTAATTGGCATTTAAGAAAACAAGGACATGAGTCAGTGTTGATTAAATATTCTCTCTTAAATTAACTGCCTTCACAAACAAACAAGCACAGAAGATTGAGCTTGAGGCAAGTCTCTTCCCAAAGTGAAGTTTGGGAACTTTTACTGTTGGCCCAAGGGACCAAGAGTTTGACAGAAGTGTGCAAGCAAGATATAGTATGTATGTGCACTACACTTAAGAAATGCTTCCTCAATCTCGTGCCAGATCTCACGACCTTCTGACTTGTATTAGGCATGGAAATTCATCTCAAGCATTTTACCAACCACCCTTACGCCTAGTAAAGTAAATAAAATTGGTGATGAGAGGGAAAATAAGGACAACCCTTCCTGAAACTTCATTCACCTGTTTTCCTGTTCCTTGTCAAGAATGCATCCATCCCTTTGCCTCGGAACCCAGACAGACGAGGAGAAGAAAACATAGCTTATTTTTGTTTCCCAGATGTATGACGCAGGGCCATCCTGCGAAAACTTAGCATGGGTCCGTTTAACTGAGCAGAGTAAAATAACTCTTTATGGAGAGAATATGCTTTAGCCCCAGGGTAACATGACCTTATGCAACATGCTGTGCTGTGTGAGCTTCTATTGCATCATGAGTCTCAGTCTGAAGGGGATGGCATGGTGAGGGATGATACGACGTGACATTAGAAAGACCGAATTGGGTGGCCATCTTCAATTCAACTAGTTTCATTACAGCTGAAACTCATTAATTAATTTCACAAAATACATAATAGGTTCAAAATGTTATGTCAGACCCTCTTTGTAAGATTTTTTCTGACATAAAGGACTTGTTCACTTTGCTTCAAAAGTGACTTTGAAATATTATATGTAATTTTTTTCCATCTGACTGCAGTTTAAAGCTAAATATTACTTGAAAAAGCACATAAGCAAATTAAAGGAAGATTTCTTATTTCACCTCAGGTGGTACAAAGTAAAAGGTGGTGGAATGTAGTGTGTATGCTTTAATAACAATATGTTTCTGTGCACTTATGAAATATGTAATGCAAAGTTCCTATCTATTAAAAGCCTTTAACCGTTGTCTGAGCTTTGTAAATTCAAAAGTTTGGGTGACAAAGCTGGCCTGTAGATACTTCTTAGACATAAATGAAGGGATTTTGGAGGGAATGGTACAGGATGTGGGAATTATGTAATTTAATTTTGGTTTTATCTATGGGACTAAAAAGCGATGGACACCTTGGCAGGTTTTAGTTTTAGCTTATCAAATTCATTGGCAGGAAGGATCAGATGCATAATTCAGCACGGATTAACATTTCAAACAAGAGTACTTATACACAAGACATAAAATACATGTATTGTGTTATAAACAGACATATTTAATCTTTCCATCAATATGTTGTCTTATTATTTAAAGAAGTAGTTTTGAAATACGATTCATGTCCGACTTTAAACAAAGTCAAACATAATCCAAGAAATATGTATGTGCAAAATGATAAATGATTATCGAACAATATTCACAGCAATGTATTTGCTACATAAAATCTAAACGTTTATAGAGTATTGTTTGAACATTAGTGAGTACCTTTAAATGCTGTTTTGCATTTTTTTATGTTTGGTGGTACCCCGTGGCATACTTATCAGCATTTATTTGACACCCCCAGACTTTGTATTCGAAGCTTATGGATTGAGACTATTTTGGCTTCATGTTTACCACTTACTCATTGCTGCTGTCTTAGATCATGGAGGAGCCAAAAGCTATTTATACTACTGTAAAAAATAAAGTATGTGGATCTTCAATCTACTTGTCATCATTATAAGTCTTTGTTGCATTACTTTAGTGTGGAGTGTTTTACACACAAGGTAGTACCCTCTTCTTTAAAAGAATGGATGTCATGTAAATAATGTTCTCTCTGTATTATGTTTGATGGCATCTATTGATCAGTGACATTAATACTATAACTGCTTTATATGAATACATGTCACAGAATATTCTAACAGAACAACCAATATCGTTATTATATACTAGCTATGTGTACCCCAACAGAACAATTTAATTTACTTCAGTTTTTAACTGTCTTAAAATTTTACATCACTGTTTTTATTTCAGTGGCTATTGTATGAAAACATCAAAGCAATGTCTTTCACAAATAAAATATCAAAATTTTCAATGGTCAATGGCATTTCGAACCTCTACCTTTCTATCTTCCTGTGACAGCAAGTTGTGCTGCAGTGCCAACGTTAGTTTGCACATTAATCAGAACAATAAGTGGACATTTGCTTTCAACTGTTTTCGTTTTCTCTGTTCTTTATAACAAGGCTACACAATGTGAAATAAGTTATTTTCTATCAAATTTACTTAATATAAGCAAATGAGTATGTATTTAAATAAAACTGCAGAGACATAATGCATTTAGTTTGTTTTTTTAACTTGTGTGTCAGGTCTATTTCGAGCATAGTCCATAACCGTACGCCGTGATACAGTGATGTAAAATTAAGGAGGCAGAACTTGAGTTCTGTTTATTTAAATGATGATTCCTCATGGGAAATGCAGAGACTCGAGAAACCATATACAGTATGAAGCATTAACAGAGAGCATCACTATACAAATCCTGTTTGAAGGATCACACAGCGTAGCACACAAGGAGGGTCTGTGTTGTTTACTGCGTGATTCGGATCATTTGCACTATTTTAAAACACAGCGACAGCCAAAGAAGGTGAAAGTTAATATCTTCACATTCTGGAGCAGAAGTACTGTGAGCTGATGTCGACAAGTGTAACAGCTGCAGCAAACTGAGCTGCTCTCTACTGTCCACTCCTCTCGTTCCAGGCTGAGCACTCACTATCCAATTCAAGCCACACTATCGCCGAATAATATTTATTCAGTGCAGATCATGTAATTTGTTCATCAAACACAGGAGATGTTTCAAGCAGTCATAAAAAACTGGATTTTTATTTTTTTTCCTGACTGCTCATCTTCTGTGTGGCTGATTATATAAATGTGTTTCCATGTTTCAATTGATGACCTCCAGCATGGCAAGCAGTTATTGATTCACCAGTTGTGATGTGGTCGGCAGCCATTCAAACACACCACCTCAACTGCTAGAATATTCCTAAACAGCACAGTGGAATGTGTGAGAGGTTCTCAGCCTGCAGCAACACAGGCCTACAAACATACAAACCCACACAGATAATGCTATTTGAACCTTTGTCAGTCTTTAGATGTTAAATTTTAAGCTTTAGGCAACCTCTTGCCTACTTGTTAAATTATCAGTTGAAAGTCACTGTCCTCTTTGGATATGTTGGTTTTTTGCTTTTGTTTAGCTCAGTAGCTCTTGAGCATCACAATGTCCCACTTTAGTTTCTGAATGACTGCTGTAATGTGGAATACATAAATCTAAAATATTATAAAATAAAACTCACACTACCTCACCTACATGTATTGGCTCTACTCAAAAAGGTGTGTTAAAAAAACCTTAATTTTTTGGGGGTTTTTTTGTTTTTTGTAGTGGCATAATTACAAACTAGAAATTTTGAAAAATCCAATCTTTAAATTTAACTAATTTAGTCAGTGGTGAGAAAAAACAAGAATTTTTTGTTTGTTTTTTTCATCACTGTGAGCACAGTTACTGTCTATGTATCCCTTTGGAACAAAGGCATCTGAAGTATGTATTTATTTATAACAGGAATTACTGTTTTGCCTAGAAGTATCTTTGCAGTTTGGAGCCTGGAAACTGTGGGGGTTTGGGGGTCTTTAGTACCAGGGGATGTGACAGATACTGACTGGTTTTGTGTATTCAGCATTTAAACTATTCTTTAATGAAACAAACAAAACTTGGCAGCTCAATGTTATGCTAACGCCCCGTCAGCTACCCCAAGTGAATGTTCAGCAAATCCTTTATCTGTCATTTCTTTTCCCAGAACCAGTAGACTAACTGTTTAACTAGTCTCAAAATATTATTATCAGATCAAAAGTACAAATAAAATCTTGAAAACATGTGCATAGTGGTGAAATAAGGTTTTTAAAATAAGATCAGGTGGAATTTGTCAATAAACTGAACAGAATCCCAATGTACGACCAAATCAACACAAAAATGGTATGCAAGGCTCAAAATTAGCCTTCTTCCATGACCATCTCAGACCCTTTACCTAAATCCTATAGAATTGGGTTGAGCTGAAGAAAAACAAACCAAAAACATGAGTAAGGAGTAAAATGATTAAACCTGACCACCTCTTATCTTTCATGTGGTTTGCTAATCTGGATATTGATGCCTTCATTAGTCCACTTCTTCAGGGAAATGTGATAAAATAGGTCAAAAACATCATGTCCACCACAGATGATAGTACAAGAGCTTAAATTTAATTCTTGCAACTGCCAGCTGTTTTATCACAATAAAAGACCTATCCCTAGCGTTTGCTAGTTTCCTTAACCTCCCCTCCTGTTCCACTTAATATCACACATGGCTAGAGAAGAAAAAAACATGGTGTCTCCTGAATCAAAGAGGAAAGACAATGTGTTCAGATCCTAGATGCTCTAATGGAAACCTAGTGTGTCCCCAGTGACAGTCAGTGCATCAAGGATGCTTTTCTGCAAGTCTCTGCCTGTTAATGCAGCGCAACCAGGGTGTACTTAAAAAGAACCACACTGCTGAGACACTATTTTATTTTTAAACCTCGTCCTGTCTTTTGAAAATGGATGAGGTTCTGTAATAATTTATACCTCTGAGGACTTTTTAATGTAGCCACTGTGGCCAATTATTCTAATAATGAGAGTGCCCCATCAAACTATAAGTTTAAATTCAAATTAATGATTAAACTGATGTTAAGTTATAAGGATTTTATGGAAAAAATAACAGAAAAATTAAAATAAACATATGCAAACATGTCTAGGCGGGACTTTCACATTTTCAAAGACAGGAGTCTTAATAAATTTTTGATTATTAAAATGAATGGTGGAAAAGCTGAAGGACTTTCTTTGCACTCATTCGATTTACCAACAGGCACAAAGCCAGCCTGCTGGTCATGCTGTATAGGCCTTTCTAGATCCCCCAGGGTGTGATTAGGATCGTGCCCAATTCCCTTTTCTTTTCTTTTTTTTTAACTAGAAAAGCAGAATAATCGTCTCATAAATAGGACGAGGTTGGTCTCTCAAACTGACCTGGCTCAGTGTTTGACTTTTGCCCAGATTACTTCCAAGTCTGCCAATGTTTAAATGACACGCAATAATCCAGGTCAATGTCATTTTAGCTGCGTCTCCTTTTCAAAGTAATCTCTCAAAGTGGCAGAACTGTGAATCACATGCACATTCATGGTGAGCTGCTCCACCTGCATTCCAAAGGTCTTGCAAAAGTGTTCATACCTTTTGAGTTTTTTACATTACAACTAAAAACTTGTGTATTCTGTTGAAATTTGGAGTGATAACACAGCACTAGGTAATGTATAATTGTGGAGAAAATTAAACATGCTTTATTTTTTTTATTTTTTACAAATAAAAATATGGAAAGTGTGGCATACATTTTTAATCAGCCTGACTAAGTCAATAATTACAGGGCCACATTTCACTGCAGATACAGCCACAGGCCTTTTGGAGTCCATTTTTCACAACCACCAATATCTATACAATTGTCGTCCATTCATCTGTGCAAGATCCCTCAAGTTCAGCCTGTGAACATCAAATATTGCCATAAATTTTCAACTAGTTTGGATTTTGACTAGGTCACTACACCACATTAATATAGCATGATCTAAACCATTCTATTGTAGCTTTGGCTATATGTTTCAAGTCACAAGTCTTTTGAATTATCAAAGAGGTTTTCTTTCAGTACTGCTCTGCATTTAGCTCCATCTTTCCCTGAACTCTGACCTCCTTCCATGTCCCTGCTGAAGATAAGCTTCCGCACAGCACGTTGCAACCTCCACCATGTATTATCAGAGGGATGTTGTGTTCAGGCAGTGTTAGTTTTCCACTGCACAAAGCTTGTTGCATTCAGGACCAAAAATTTAAAAACTTGGTCTCATTTGACCAGACCACCTACTTTCATTTTTGCTGTGCCCCTTAACGTATTGTGTGACAGGACTGAAAAAAAGACTTTCTTGGTCTTTTTTCAACAACAGCCTTCTTGTTGTTCCTCAAGACTAGGCATGTAAAGTAGACAAATATTAGTGGTTCTGTAGATATGTTGTCCACCTAAACTTTGGATCTCTGCATGTCCTCCAGAGTTATCATGGGCATCCTAGCTGCTTCTCTGTCTAAGGCTCTCCTTGTACAGGCCCATTATTTTTGTTGGGCAGCCATGTCTTGGTAGTTTTGCATTTCTGCCAGACTTCGTTTTAGGTGATGGGTTGAACTGTGCTCAGTGAGAGTTTCAGAGCTTGGAAACCCTGCTGTATACCCTGCTGTACACAGATCAATTGATCAACCACCCAACTAATAAAATACCCAAACTCTCAGCCACCCCCAGGTTTGAAGGTAGACTTCCACAGGTGAAGTCCGCAATAAGAAATTGGCATCTCACTATGAGCTCACATTGGGTATGAACAGAAGACCCTTTCCTCAAGACTTGAGAGGTCAAAGGGACATATAAGAGTAAGTAAGTAAAGTTTATTTTTAAAGCATTTATTACAGACACAAAAATCACAAAGTGCTGAACAACATAAATCACAATAAAATTATACAAAAAATTTAAGACCAGCATGAGAAGCACAATTACATCATGACATGAAAGCCTGGGTGAATAAAATAAAAGGTAATTTGATAAATTGGGTGGACTGGGTCAATTAGAGCTTTATATACCAGTAAATAACTAGTAAAACACACTGTGGGGTTTTAGGCCGTTGCAAAGGACTGCTTCATATCACACTGTGCTGCCCAAGATTTCAGTGAGTCAAACTGCACGAGGTGACGCTCTAGCAGGACACCCTACCATCACGACCATTTGTCACTAAAAGCCAACAGATACCGAATGTCACAATGATAAAGTGTCATACCATAGACTGTTTATATAAGATGGACGGAGCCTCTGTGATGTCACCCGTAGGTTTCTGAAGAGCTGAATTGAAGCCCAGTGGATGGTTCCCACCACTGCCATCTTGGCAGCGTCACATGTCTCGTCAAGCCCGGAAAATACAAAAAATGGGCAAAGAGGTGGAGCTGAGAGTGAGGCTGTTAGGGTGGGGGCGGGTGATTGACACCCATCAAACTCTGAGCCGATGTAGCTACAAGCTAACTAAGCTAAGCCATAGCTAACCGAAGCTAACAGAGGTTGGTGGACGCTTTTAGCCAGAAAACAATTCTATAATTTCGTCAAATGAAATCATGAAGCCTTGTTGGTCCATAACTTTCACTAAAACTATATGGATTTTAATTAAAACAAGTCTTAATAATCAATATGTAAAGTGAAGAAGAAATGTGATATTTTCAACATATTTTTGACCAAGCAGCATTATCTTAAATGCACAGCAGAAATATAATTTTATTTACCGAAAGAAAATGGAGCAGAGACTTCTTGGACGGTCTGTTAGTGTAATCAATACCACAGCTAGCCATCTTTGTCTAATAAGTGCACGATTAACATCCAAACATGAATAAACATTGCTCACACAACTGATGGTCAAGTTCAGAGAAACAAAGTAACCTAGACTTTTAACGTGAGGGTGAGGCTCCTGCCTTCTCTGGAGCAAGCAGGGGGGAGCAAGCGGCTAGCCACCAGCGCTGGCACTGACGGTTCATCAGAGACCTGTCAATTAAAAGGACATGCCACTTATTATTCATAATTTCATTCTTTAATTACATCTAAACGGATGAGTTATAAAAAAAAGTTCACCCCCCTCAGCGTTGTCATGACAGTAAACGTGACCTATTAAACCTAAAATGTTTTTTTAGGTGGTTTTCAACTAGTTCCAGAAAGGAGCGTTCCTAGTGGATGAGGGGAGAACTGCAGTTTTTGTCACTTCCACAATGGTTTCAAATTTGGCAGACAGGAAACCTTTTTTATGGACTACATAAAATGACATAAAAAAGGTCACTCACCAGTGTTGTTCTTCTTGAAAAAAATGCAGATCTTTTATCTGGGCAAACTTTTCAATAACTGTATAATCTTTCAAATAATCCCCTTTAAATCTATAATAATCTCTCAAAGTCCTTGAACGACGTTAAAATCCACTGGCTGGTGACGTCCCAAATGTTTCATGTCGTGCTAAATTTAGACTTCATCAAAAATATCTAATTCATTCTTTTTTCTCTGTCTTGGTAGCTAGCAAGGATATTAGATTTTAATATGAGTTGTGCTGCACAACCATCTTCTTCTAATACATTTCTGGAAGACTGCACGCCAGGCGGCACATTGCTGCCTTTCTCTATCGAGGAAGGTAGCGGGATCTCAGCTTGGAGCCGTGGCATTTGTGCCCCTTGGCTGTCTACAATATTGAGCGCAAGTTCCGCATGCGCACTGTGGTTTTAGATTTTCAGCATTTAAGCAAACGTTAAGGGGTCGGCCCCGAATCGCTGCTTCAAAAGAATTTAGCTTACTGAGCTTGTCAGTATTCTAGCAAAGACTGAGATAGTTATACACTATATATTCTGCTTATGACAGAATCATTTTGGTAACATAATCAGTCTTTATACAATTTTACTCTGTAAAGAACAAAACCTGTTCTACTGATTAATTTAAGCATGCCATACATAGAGCTCCACAGCATCATCTGGTGGCCCACCACATGATGCCACAGTCAATAAACTGTAGGTGGTCCCGTCACACTGGACAGCCACAGATCAACGAGTCCCCATGTGAGTCCCGCTCACATGCATGTTTTTTGTCGTGACTCTATTCACAACAAAAGATTATTCTACGACGGCCCAAAACCCACAGTGTGAGCCAGGCCTAAGATAACAAAATATAAACAGTTCAAGGGCTTTGAATAGTTTTTCAATTCTTTAACTGCAATACTGGAGAGCTATTTTCTCTGTTTCCTTGCTCCTTGTTTTATTGTCTTTATCTTCATAAGAGCAGGTCGATTTTTCCTGACCAGGTCAGCGTTCTGCTTCCAAGGTGTTGGAAGTGACAAGGAAAGTCACCAGATAAGAGCACATTCGTGATTACCTGAGTCTTCAGGTGTAGCACCAAACCTTCTCTTTACTTCAAGGATGTTCGTAAGAGGCACAGTGCTATTCTCCTGTTACCTCTTTACTCCTGGCAGATTGAAAACATGCCCTATTTTCTATGCGCCACTAGAGCAGAAACGTCTCCCATTACACGAGCAGTTCCTTAATAGTATGCCCATCCGATCCTTCTGGTTATTCTTTCCTTTCTTTTGCAATTTACTGACATAAATTTGTTGCACAGTTCCCATTCCTTAATTGCACATACAGGTGATAATTGTTTATGATTTTTTAATAATCAGCAATGTTTGATTTTAAACACATTTTGCTGACTTTATGTAGATGTATATGACCCAAGGATACCATAATGGACAAAAGAATACTATACGGGTAAACCTTTCCTTATTTATCTTTGTATCTTTTGTTCCCTGAGAAAATTTCTAATCATAAGTCACATGTTAGAGCTTTTGTGGCTTTGTTGTTTCCTTATGGCAGACCTGCTTAAAACAAGACATGCTTAAACCAAGCATAAGCCATCTAAGTAATCTCAGGACAAGCAAGACAGCGGAGAAAATTGTGTTGTGACGCAATAAATAATCTCTTTGAGTGGAGAAATTATGTTCTGAGCAGAATAAAAGACTAATAAAGGCGGCAATCTTTTTTTATTAGCAATACAAAAAATTATTTATCACACTAGTTGAGTGTGAATCTAAAATTTTAGGTACCTTTTTATATATGCATTAATAAAGTCAAACCAGTACACTCCTTCTTTCACCTTTCCATGATGTTTGACCCATTACTGGAGGATGTGATATTTAATTAATGTCCACTAGCACAGCCCCATTCTGTTCTTTTTGGGTTTCAGTAAAAACTCAGCATCAGTGTCCCACATCTGCATGGCAGTGGGGGCATCCGGATGTAAATATTCACTCTTGTGCTTTGAAGCTTGGGAGATAATCTCACCTGGAAAAGAAAGAAGATATCAACCATCTGCTACGTCTAGAGGGGATTTGACAGACTCACTGCGGCGGAGCAGAATGATTAGGCCTTCCTGGTGTCCCGTTCCATGGGGTGCCTGGCTCAATGTCACTGCTGATTGGATCCTTTAATCTTGTTCTGGGTGAATTAAATCTAAAGTGAGGAGGAGAAGGATGATCACATTCACTTTTCTCCATGCCCTGTTTCTCTCCACTTATTTGTATGCGCATTTGTTTTGTATTGCAGCTTCTGTATTACGTTTCTTAGGTTTACCAGTTACTGTACTATCTTCTTTGCCACAGTTTATGTCTTGGCATTATTGACTTTTTTTGTTGATTTACAGAAAGTTTGCAGAAAGCCGAGCTGAAAGGAAATAAAGTCTTGTAACAATCTGTAAACCAGGAATGGTCACTCAGCAGTATTAAATCAAGAGAAAGTCTGAAAGTGAAGTAAAATCTTCTTAGAACAATGTTAAACCGATGTTTTTCTTCTTTGGGTTGCATCCACAAAAAAATTGCTTGTTCCTCACTCTAGCGTATGCTGTTATTGGCACTTCCAAGTTTAATCGTCAAATTTATTAATTCATTATAAATAATTCTTCTAAGCTGTTTTCTGTTTACATACTGTACCTTTTTGAGTATTCACCCTTGTAACAAAAAAGTAAATCTTCTGAAATGACTCCTTATTTTTGTAAGCATCTCTAAGATTATAAGTGGTCACTATTTCCTCATCCCTTTCATTTTTTAGAAGAACCCTTGATTTTATTTTTTGTTTTATGTTTTCGAAGAGTTTATATTGCCATTTCAATCAGATGTTTTAATGCAGTGTGCACATTTTAGATATTGTGATTCCTACCTAATTATTCAACCTACATAAATATTTAATAATATATTATCTTCCTTTAACCGTCTCTGGTTAACTGATAGCTTTAATTGAATTTCTCGGACTGAGGACTCATAGATTCCAATTGACAGTTGGTCTTCATTTCATATTTTTGCACCAAATGTTAATTAGTACTCACCTTAGAGATACTGTGCCCCACTTTGAGAGCTCATATTTGAAATGTTTTTTTTTGTGTTTATTTCAAAATCTACTCATAATCTACAACATGGAAATGTGGGTATGTTAGTGAGCGAATAAATAATATTCAGCAACTACAGGTTACTCAAAGTTTGTTCAGGGGTCATATTCTCTCCTATTTCATAAGTGCATTTTTAAATTGAATATGTTTCCTACTTAAGCTGCTGTTGCCAATTGCCGTGGTATAGTTACAGTAATCATAGGTATGGGCTCTGGAAATCACTTTGCCGTGAGGGGGCTGGTGTGTCACATGCTCAGTGGAAAATTGTGCTCCATCCATCCTCAGAACATGAGCTCCATTCACAAATACTGTCGCTTCCAGTTTGCAGCTTGTCTTGTTGAACATGCAGCCTGATGCACTTTGAGTTAAAAAAGAAGATAGCCTTCATATATAAACTGGAAATCTGCTGGTGGAAAAAGTGAAGTGCACATTGAAATGAATGTGCATTCAAATCTGAAAGAAATCTAATCTATAGGTAATAATCATCACTTTTCTAACACAGAGAACACAGCTTGGCATGTTGGGTGACATCAGCACACATAAATACGGTGAGTACTGTCTGGCATCACAGCAGCTGTTGCTGTTGTTGCAAAGTGTTTCAACATAGTGGCTGGCTGGATTTTGGTAACCTTTATCACTGAAGGTCTGGATTGAGTTCAGAGGTATCCATCTCTCCTCAGATGTATTCATGAGTGCTGCTCAAGTATCCTCTGTTCTATAAATTCTCAATTTTTCATGCATTTGTTATACACTATACACAGTATATGTTATCTGACTCAGTGCTTGTATTGTGACAGTCTTGGCACAGATGCACCAAGACAATTACAGACAGAATAAGGATTAGAGGCATGCCCTTTCACCTCAGCAAGTGTAATTACTTATTGCCGCACTGAGAGTGAATCTACATGCATGGAGCCTGCACAACTGGTGCCTCTAAAAGCTCTTTGTAATCTATTGTGGCTAATTTGCAGATAGGCGACAAAGGATGGCACCACACAAAGATAAGTCCCTTCAGTCCAAGGTGGTCACGGCTCTACAAAGAGCATCAAGTAGCCTAGGTATCACTTCCTGGCTCTGGCTGTGTTTGTCCATACGTGAGGAGCTGGAGCCAAAAGCATAAAGGTCAGCGGCATGAATAGACGTGCAGTTACTAGCTTAGAAATAGCAGTGTGATTACAGGTTTGTAAGTGTACTATGCTCGAATGACAATGTATGCAAACAGTCTCGGGTTAATGGAGATGTATTTGTATGTAAAAGAGAGCGCAAACTGTGAACAGTAAAGTAAATCAATACACTAACAGTAAACAAACACATAGGACTGCAAGTGAGCTGCTATGCTGAGGGCCATTTGTGATGCTGCCACTGTGGCAGCAGCACACACACGGAGTAAATACGTAAATACTCATATTGTCTTTCAGGAGGATAGTCGAATGGAAAAACTCTGATTCCCATCCAACATATTGTACCAGTTGGACTTTCCTCCTGCTCTGCTGTGGGCCATGTGACACCCAGCTGTCAGTAATGTGGCTCAAAAGAGTGTCAGCTGGTGTGTTTGTTTGGACTTGTGGATGTGCAAGGTTATCATGGTTTAAATTTGAAATCTAATACAAAATATTCCCCCTTATGACTCTTGTCACTCCACTCATTCTTGAGTGGAAAAGGTTTGCCAGCGATTATAAACTCTTTTTAAGCTATGCATGGATGTGGGTTTGAGCTAGATCAAGGGAAGATTTTAAGACAACAGAGGCTACAAATCAAGCAGCTCTCTCTACAAAGATTAGCTTGTTGAGGTTTGAAGTACTTTAGGATGCAAGAAAATCTGAATGCAGCATCATTCTACTATCTACTGCTAGTGCTTCTGCCAACTACAGAATGATGGCATACACCTGAGACAGATTTCTAGGATTCCTGAAGTGGCTGTAGAACATTGGCAGCCTGATCAGCGCAAGCAGTGCTGTTTGAAGAAGACAAATGGTTATATGAATTTTACTATGTCCTCCTCCTGATGTGTCACAAGGCTCTTTTGGTCACCCTGCTGCCACAATGAACTTATTTGCTCAGCATCACCGCTGGATTTATGTAATAGTGATGTCATCATGGTTATATAATTAGCTCAGATCTTTTACACCCATGATGATGTTTGTTTCTGAAGTCCTGGTTCAATTTCACCAGTTAAGGTTGACCTTTGTAAAGGAAAACAAAGACTGGTACATTTGATTTTACCTTTTGAAAATACAAAAAATTGTGTACATTTGGTTTAGCTTCTTCTGCATCATGTTATGTATTTTATTGTGAATAAATATCGGGGCTCACCCAAAACACAAAGTAAACACCTCTTACCCTTTAACACATCTGTCTGGAAGGTGAACACAAACTGGAGCTCCAGCTGAGGACAATTTAAAAAAGATAATGTAACCTAACTGTCATGTCAAATACCGGAATAGAACCCAGGCATGCATTTAGAGGACATGCAAGCTCCATGCAGAATAACTCCAGACTGGGATTTAAACCTCAGGCTTTTCTGGCTGCAAAGCAACAGTAATGGAGTGTTGGAAAACAGAGCAAAACTTGTTAAAAACAGTGCAATAAAAGTACATCAATCAACCCATGAACGTATTGGGAATCTGAACAAAATGAGACAAAAGACTGAAATCTCTGGATGTCATTGTTTTAGTTTTAAATTTCTTGTTTGCCTTCACAATAACACAAATAATCTGTATTTCTGTAACACAAAGCCTTTGTATTTGTGTTATTGTGAAAGCAAACAAGAAATTTAAAACTATGAAACAATGACATCCAGAGATTTTGGTGTTTTATCTCATTTTGTTCAGATGTCTTTTTTTGTGTCATTCTATAAACGTGTGAAGGACAGCATTCATGCGTAGTGATCTCACCAGTGCATTGAAAACCCACAAGTCTGGCAAACAGAGAACAGCTATTGTTAGGATGACAAGCTGTGAATGTTCTGCATGTAGGACTGGGATCATAATTGTGATATATCTTTTTACAAATCCACAGGCATGATTCTGTCCAGAAATGCTTCCTCCTGAGAAATAAATATGCCAACAATGTTAACACGCTCTAAAATGATGGATATAAAATAATTTCTGAATTACATTAATGGAGACAAACCAGTGCTCTCTCTCTGCTATGACAGGCAGAAGCTGAAAAGATACACCTTCACTTGGGAAAATTGATGTCCTACAAGTTTCCTTCATTAATTCTAATGTTGTTTTTTCTCGTGCTTCACTTTTCAGAGCCTGTAACTTGTTCGTGTTTATGTTTGCCTCATTAATCTGAAGGTCAAGCAGATCAGTCTGTGGTTAATGAGCCAGTTCAGGGGAAGACGTCATCAGCCTCATCGACAGGCGCTGGCTGGCTAACACATGGCAGTCGATTCTTTCAGAGCACCCTGAACAGACTGAGAAACCACTACACCACATCAGTATATTGCTATCACTTAAATTTTGGTGAGGTATTGTTGAAAAACTTTTAGACGAAAATGGATACAAACTTTGATTCATTAGTGGCCAGAAAACTAAGAACTTTATATGTTTTCTTGATATTTTTCCTTTCTCCTTACAAGACAAATCCAATTCTTATCATGAATTACTTAAAAAGTCTAAATTGGAAAAAAACAGGAAAGTCTTGAATTTTTTTAACCAATCTGCTGCTTTGTGGCGTTTTCATTGGTTAATGTGGAAAAAACCCACAGGCATCGAGCACTTCCTGTGTAGAACCAAATTCAATAGACACACTGCCTCTCTGCGGATGTATCTGATCAATCAGTTGCCGCATTGTGTCAGTCTGCAAAGGCAGAGTGCAGCAGTGACTGGAAAGTGAGTAAATTTTCAGACAGTTGGTTCATATTTCAAACACAGCTTCATTTCATATTGATCAAATGCATGGACTAACACCTCTTTATGCAAGTGAGGAGATGCAGTCTCCTCACTTGAGCATTGGTTTGTTATGCAATGTGCTCCTCTACTTCTGTAGCCACATCAGTATCTAAAATCTATAATTCTGATAATCCCTGGAAATAATTTAATTTGGGATTGGATATAATATGTTTAAATAAAACAGTATTGATTTACATTCCAACTGATAATATTCACATTTCTTTAAGGCACTTGCAGAATACATACATTTTCCACAGTTTACTTAAAGAGGCTGAGAGAAGTGAATGAGGAGTTCTTTCCATTGCTGTCACTGAAAATGATTAAGAGCAGAGAAAGCTGATGTAGTACAGCAGCCCTTTGCAGAACTGGACAGAGTCCATTTTGCTGAGTTATAGTAAATGATGGTGTGAGCTTTGACAGAGAGACTGGGATTTGGACCACAGCTCTACATTAGAGAGCAGCATCTGTGTGATAAAAGCCTTCTCATAAGAAGCTACAGACATCAACAACTTCAGTCAAAATCTTGTCTGAAAAGCAAAATAAAATCTGGTACACAAGATAACAAAAAATTCAAAGCTTCACACATAGTACCATCATGAAGTCATGTTTTATTAATGCATCAACATCATAATAAATCCTTGTTTTATTGAAAAAGAGGACATAAATAGTTTTCAGTAACTGCATTATCCCTATACAGTGTAGTATAATTTACAAAAGATAAAAAAGCTGTACAGTCTGAGTCCGGCAGGAAAGTGGGAAGACAGTAGAAAAATAAAAAGCTAAAACAGAAACACTACCGTGTTCTTGCATCCACAAGGTTAACTCTCACAATGAAGACTAAAGCTAACTCTTCTGTAAGACTAAAATAAGTACATTTAATCCATGCAGGATTGTTTTTATTGTGACTGCAATACCAGTTAGCATTCATGACCATTAACGACCCAAATCAAGCATCTTTTCTGCCATGACCTCACCAGAACTGAGAAGATTTACAGTGCATTGCAAAAGCATTAATACCGCTTAAACGTTTCTACATTTTGTCATCTTGTGACAACAACCTTTTGAGTGTTTTATCTGGACTTTATATTACAGACCAACACTAAGTAAAAATCCACTTTCATATCTTAAGTGAGTATCTGCAGCTCCTCTTTCTGGTGGGTTTGCTGAGTCTTTATTATTGGGGATAGATGTGGGTGAAGGTGCTCTGGTCAAATAAGACCAGAATGTAACTTTTTCCTTACATACACAATGCTGTGCATGGCAGAAAACAATTTTACACATCACCTTGAACATCCCAGTAACATCATGATTTATTTCAACAGGGATGGGGGAGCTGGTCAGAACTAATGGAAGATAGATGAAGCCCAATACAGGACAAACTCTGGAATCAAAGCATTAAGGTGGAGCAAAAGACTTGAGACGAGGGTGAAAGGTTCACCTACCAGGACACTCATGCTATAAATTCACAGCCAGAGAAAAACAAAAGGATTTGTTTCAAAGGATCTTTATCTGTTAGAATTGCCAAGTCAAAGTCCAAACCAAAATTCAATTAAAAATCTGTGTTACTTTAAAAAAGTGTTTACAGTTGCTCTCCATCCAATCTCATGTTGTTTACTTTTTTTTTTTTTTTTTGCCAATGGACAATTGACAAACCTTTTAGTTTCTAAAGGTATCCAGCTGGTAGAAACTGACTCCCAAAAAGTGATGGGGGCTGGGAACAACTGCATGTCATATTTGTATTTGTAAAACATAAGAGTACAACATTTGACTTCATATTTATGCACCACTTGTGTTGGTCTGTAAAGTAAAGACCCCCTAAATACTTTGAAGTTCAGGACATATCAGTAACAGGACACAATATGAAAAAGTTTGTTAAGTATGAATACTTTTGGAAGGCAGTGTAACTAGGATGTGTCCAGATTCTGCATATCTCACATGTCAAAAACAATTATGTTTATATAGAGTAAACTGTAGTAAAAACCTGTTCAAGCAATCCTTCATCAATTAACCATTGCCAGATGAGGAAAGAAATTAGGTTTTATATTTAACGTATAGCCTATACGTACACACCTAACTTTGGGTAGTAAAGAAGTTTCTGCTTTTCTTTGGGAAAGAAGCTTCTTCTGAGGAAAAAAAAGTGCATTGAAGCTTTAGAAAACACTCCACATCATCATGCTTGTCTACAGCTAGATAAAACATCAATGTGCAATATGCAATCTGAAAACAATAACATTAATACAGTTTGGCTCTGAGATTTCTGTCTATACAATATGTAACTTAGCAGCACTTATCTTTAACATTCATCGCCTCGGCTCGTGATCGGGCCTCATGTCTTTTCCTAACACCTGACATTATTGCTCATTAAAAACACAAAAACCTGCAAGTGGCAGCAATCTGCAACTATAAATCATATCTTCATGCGTCTTTGCTCTGTGACATCTAATGCAGTGTGTGCTCAATCAAAGCAAAACCAGCTAAGTTCCTCTAGACCAGAACTTTTGTTAAGGCACACGTTGCAAAAGATTCTCCACACGATGATAGTTTGAGGAGAGTAGTGTACTCAGAATTTGCGCAAATCATACTTTCTTTTTAAATTAAAACCAGCACATTTAAGAAGACTGGAAGTTTTTGCTAAGAGACCAGCTCATTAACAGTTATAGTCCCATTTCGTGTTGGTATTTTAATCTAATAGTCTTTAAAACAAGTTTAAGAATGCTTTGAATACTATTTTCAAACCTTCTATTTTAATTTTGAACTACACAACCCTGTCTGACAGTTAGAAAACAACAACAAATGTTAAGATCAAGATGCTTTACGCAAAATGTGCAAGCAAGGAATATGTAATTAATCAAATGGAAATTAGTTTGTTACTAAAATATTCTAAATTATATATTCTGTTAAGAGAAACATATTGCACTGTGTGTGCTTGATAGCATGTAACCCATTTCATAACACAATCCATGCAAACAGAGTCACCATGAAT
This sequence comes from Valencia hispanica, assembly GCA_963556495.2. Lineage (NCBI taxonomy): Eukaryota > Metazoa > Chordata > Actinopteri > Cyprinodontiformes > Valenciidae > Valencia > Valencia hispanica. The sequence goes on along the minus strand of OY747718.1, from coordinate 29,813,867 downwards.
TATATAAGTGTATATTTAGTTTTATGTGCACACTCCGCTTCTGCACAGACTTTTAAACCCTGGTCGCTAAGAAAGTGCCATGCAATTATTAAAAACACCAACCAGGTTAAAGTTAAAGCCCAGTTTATACAATTTACAGTCATATCTCTGATTCTGCTGTCAAAGGTCTTTCTTCTAAAGGAAAAGAGTCCAGGTTGCATTCCGAGCTTGAAACCAAATCTGTGTTTGTGTCCTCAAGAGCACTAACCTCAATGTCCCTTATCAACCTGCCGTTGTCCTCCTCAAACTCCTCCTCCATCTCAACTTTCTCGAGAGCCACTTCGTTCTCATAACAAAAGGAGTTCCTCAGGCTGGAAGCATTGGACTTCTTCTCAGCCAGCTCCCTGGCACTACAGATGGGAGTGCTGGGCACCTCGTAGGTGTTGTCGAATCTAGAGTAGTCTACTTTGTAGTAGTTCTTCTCTTCAAAGAGCACAGGCTCAAAGCGATGGCCCCAGAGGATCTCACCAGCCACATAGGAGCTCCTACACTGAGTTGTCATGGCGGTAGCCTCCACCATGCCCTCAAGAATCACAACAATCTCAAACTCTGAGTTTTCCAGCTCCTGCTTGTTCATCTCGTAGAAAGGGCTGTCTTCATCAATCTCATGCACAATGGTGATTGGAGACACGAGAAAGATTCTGTCGATCCCACTGTCAAAGCCGACGTCTATATCTGCTTGATCCAGAGGGATGAACTCTCCCTCCGCTGTGGTGCGGGACTTGAGGAGCTGTGCCCTGACGTGAGCCTCTACCAAGTGACTCTTCCTCAGGTTTCCGACCCGCCACATCAGGCAAAGCTTACCGTCCCTCATTGCTACTGCGGCATAGTGGCTGAACACCAGAGTCTCATTCCTCTTCTTGGGCTTTGCCATCTTGGCCATGACAGCACCAATAATAAAAGCATCAATAATGCAGCCCACGATGCTTTGAAACACCACCATGAAAACAGCGACGGGGCATTCCTCTGTCACATAGCGGTAACCATACCCAATTGTGGTCTGGGTTTCGACTGAAAACAAAAAGGCAGCAGTGAAGCTGTCCACATTGGAAACACATAATTGAGTCTCGTTTTCCAAGTCCCCATAAACCAGTGCCACGACCCAGAAGACCAGTCCAAAAAACAACCATGACAAAAGGAAAGACAGGCAGAATATGAGAAACATCCAGCGCCAGCGAACGTCCACGCAGGTGGTGAAGATATCTGCCAGGTAACGCTGGCCTTTTTCGCTCATATTGATAAACTGCACATTGCAGTGGCCATCCTTGCTAACGAAGCGGCTCTGGCGCTGCTGCTCCGTGTGTCCCTTGTTCACGTTGCCATTCCCGTAGCCATTCGGAACGGCAATGGACGCTAGCTTCATGCCATCTTCTTCTGAGGACACAATGCTGTAACGGTGGCTACGCAGGCTCCCCATCACTTCCAACTGTGGGGGCTGAGCCACTTCTGCTTTGGAAAACAGTCTCAGTTTTTGGTAGAATCGTTGGAGAAACAGTTTTGAATTCTCTGGGGGACAAACCAGGGAAGAAAATGTAGTCAACAGCACTTGGGCCTGTGAGAAGGCTGTACTTCTCTGGCAGTGCTGTGCACCGTCAGTGAGGGTAGTTCACTCCTCCCTGACACTTGCTTTGAACTTCATCAGTGAAAGGTGCTATGAAACATAAAGACAAAAACAAACACATATGATCACATGCTGTCTGAATAATGCAGTGTATGCTTCAGTTTAACAGTATTATTCTTGTGGATGTACTGAAGTTGGAAAGCATAATAAATGCATGTGCTTTGAAATGTATTCTTTCCAGCAAGTTTCTACATAAAAGACAGAGCAAGTAGATGTTCTGTATAGTTACATGGTATAAAGAAATTACGGATGTTAATCTGCACACATCAGAAAAATGTAAGGCCTGTTCACAAACATATCAAATTTATTGTATTGGCTATTTTATTGAAAATTTAAATTAAGAATTATTACTTAATCAGTAACCTTGCACTTTGTGTAACAGAGCACCAAGGACAGCAAAAACAGAAAAGGTATTGACATGGTGGATGAGAGACCCATTATAATACATCACCACAGGCTACAGATTGCAATGGACATGCAGCCTGATGTGCTCTGCTAGTTCCAATATCACCCTGGGTCCGCTTTTTATTTGATGCCAATTCTTTTCTCCTAGTCTAAAAAGATTAAAAATTAAATTGAACAGATATCTTAATAAATATTACAAATCATTTTGAGTTTTTATTTGCTTTAAAAAAACTCAAATGTAGGCCGATTTATTACTTTTTTCAGTGTTGTGTGGAAGTACATTAAAACGTCACACAGGTCTTCTATAACCAGCATGACTCAACTAATGATCAGGATGTACTGGAAATAGGTGAAAATTTTGGTCTTAAATTATTTATAAGATACATTTATATTTCCTATAGGCTAAACATAACATACAAATAAACCTAAAAATAAGCAACTTTTTGTGATAGAGAAGTTTGTATGGGAATGCACAACCTTATCTTTGTTAGAATTTATAAGCATAAAAGTCCAGGTTAATCTTTGCATCTTGGCCGCTCAACATCAAGTCACTTAATACTGTTTTTTTTATGGTGACAAATGAAAACCCGTGGACTCATCACAGTCTGTGATTGTTTGTTTTGCATTTGCTATCGGATGGAGCTAACTACTGAGGCAGATGGAAAGTGGTTATATAAAGCTGATCTGTTTTGTGTTTCGCTAATCAATAACTATCTCAATTATTTAACTACAGATATATTTAAATGAATGATTTTCAGCGTTTTTTTCCTATGTAAAAAGATTAATACAATTTCATACTTTTACAAATTACATTATTTTTATATATTTTGCTATTCGTACAGTGTTAGAAACGTAAAAGAAAACAAGATTTAAACAGATTTCACAGCGCACTCAGACCATTATTTGTAGAGTATAGGAATAAATGAGTTCTAATCACTTAACTTTTTACTTTGTCATATAATATTCAAACTGAACTTTTCACTAGTGAAATAAGACTTCACATCGCATTAATATTTGCATTCAAGAAATGAGCTTGCTATATTTCTAAAAACAGATATCACCTACCTGTTGGACCCTGGAGCACAAACTGGATCTTCTCTAGCTGTTATCACTCCGATCTGCGCCAGATTTGCCCTCCTCTGCCTTCTTAATATTTTGTTCGGTTTGTTATCTTCTCCGAGCTTCCCGTGAGCAGCTTTGAATCCAGCCATAACCCTCTTCAACAACACTGAAGCAGATAGTTGTGGTTGAGAAGACAATACTTTGTAAAACACGTGTCTCCAAAACCCCACCCCCGATGGGGAAACAGCCAATACGAAGCAGGAGCGCCTGTTTTATTTAGCTTTCTTTTATTTTTGTATTTAGAGTACAGTGGTCCATTCAGCCTGGCTTAAAAAAAAAGATGATGTTGAAGCATCGTTTTACCTTCCAGCTATAAAACACAACAACATAAACAGAGTCTAAAAAAGATAGGTAATTTAGCCGCCCTTGGCCTTTGGGTACCGTATCTTCATTAGGTGAACACAAGGCGGCGCTGTTCAGCTATAAAACGGTTGCTCTGTTAAGTGCCTGGCAGAGATTCCCCCTTATTAGGAGGGCAGACATGTAATAAATCTAATATGAATTCACATGAATGCCAAGCCTTTCGGATGTCAATTTCATCACAAGGTACTAATTCAAATGCAGTAATAACAGCAGACTCTGTACGGTATATGGAAGCTGACATTAATATTTTGTCTTCCTTTTTGCTATTATTATTACTAATTTAAGATGATTAGGCTACTAGTTGGTTAGGGCATTGTTATTTTGTTACATCTAATATATCACATACTCAAACTACTTCACCCTTAAATAAGATTAGGCTGCAGTACAGTACTATATTGTTGTATAATAAAAATAATAATAATTTAGCTATATTGAATTTCTTGCTAAAAAGTGTTAGAAACAAACTAATTCGCAATGCCAATGGATTTTTACTCACTGTAATTCTATGACTTTGTTTATTTCATTGTTTCTTATAAAAATGCAAGTTATTTCCTTTATCACTAAAAAGATCAGCCAGAGCTACAATGGAATGGCTTAGAGCAGAGGGTATTCATAAGTTAGAAGGGCTCAGTCAAAGTACAGAACTAAATCTAATTTAACATTTTGTTTAAAATGATGCTTATAGATGCAGTCCTATATATCTACCTGTGATGTGGCTATTTTGTGAAGGAGAATGGGCAAACATCTCAGTCTTTGCATTTGTAAAACTTGTAGAAACATGTACCAAAAGACTTCCAATTGTAATTATAGCTAAGGTGTGCTGAATAAAAACACATGCCACAATTTTGTATTTAAAAATATTAGGTACCATTTTCTTTTCATTACTCTGGTATGTGTTGGTTTATTTCCCGACATTCAAGTAAAAATACAACAAACTTTGATGTTGTATCGTGACAAAATGGGGAAAAGGTCACTGTAAGTTACTGCAGACTGAACCGGAACAAGGCTGTAGGTCCAAATGGTGTCAGCCCCAGAGTCCTGAAGGCCTGTGCTGAGCAGCTCTGTGGGATTCTGCAGCACCTCTTTAACCTTAGCCTAACTCAACAGAAGGTTCCAGTGTTGTGGAAGACATCATGCATTGTTCCAGTACCAAAAGAACTCACCCATCAGTCATCAATGACTATAGACCTGTTGCCCTGACATCACACATCATGAAGGTCCTGGAGAGACTCCTGTTGGCACCCCTGAGTAAGCAAACAAGAACGTATCAGGACCCACTGCAGTTTGCTTATCGCTGTGGAGTTGGAGTTGAAGATGCCATCATCCACCCACTTAAACCAACCCACTGTCATCTGGACAAAGCAGGCAGCACTGTGAGGATCACGTTCTTTGATTTCTCCAGTGCATTTAACACAATTCAGCCTGATTTGCTTTGTCAGAAACTCCTGAATACACAGGTGGAGCCCTCAACAATCACCTGGATCAATGACTACCTGACCAACAGACCACAATTTGTGAGACTTAAGAATTGTGTGTCTAACCAGGTGGTCAGCAGAACAGGAGCACCACAAGGGACTGTACTCTCACCATTCCTTTTCACTCTGTACACCTCAGACTTCCAGTACAAATCAGAGACCTGTCATCTGCAGAAATACTCAGATGACTCTGCAATCGTCGGGTGTATCAGAGATGGACAAGAAGCTGAATACAGAGAGCTGGTGGACCGCTTTGTGACATGGTGTGGAAACAATCGTCTCACCTTAAATGTGAACAAAACAAAGGAGATTATTGTAGATTTCAGAAGAAACAGGGATAAGTCAAAAACTGTTTCCATCATGGGAGAAGAAGTGGAGGTGGTTGAGGAGTATAAATACCTTGGAGTTCACCTTGACAACAGACTGGACTGGAGGTGCAACAGTGAAACCGTCTACAAGAAGGGACAGAGTAGACTGTACTTCTTGAGGAAGCTTAGGTCCTTCAAGGTTTGCAGCAAGATGCTGGAGATCTTCTACAAGTCTGTTGTGGAGAGTGTAATCTCTTCAGCCGTCATCTGTTGGGGTAGCAGCATCAGAGCCAGGGATTTAAAAAGGCTAGACAACCTGATAAAGAAGGCTGGTTCTGTTCTTAGGACAACTGTGGAAAATCTGAGGATGATAATGCAAAGAAGGATTCTTCAAAAATCAAAAAAAATATGGACAACCCTGAGCATCCTCTTCATGAGACTGTCATACAAAAACAGAGCATCTTCAGTCAGAGGTTTCTTCAGATTCGCTGCAATACAGACCGCTACAGGAAATCCTTCCTGCCCACAGCCATCATCATCTACAACAACTCCTTAAAGAATTAATCATATGAGCTATACCAACACTTAATTTCCCTCTGGGATCAATAAAGTATTTTTGAATTTGAATTGAATTTGAATATAAATATTGAATACCTTAAACTGCTGGTAGTCTTACCAAAACTGTAACTTCCCCATTCACAAGGTGACAAAGTTATTTCTGCCTTTTTTATCTTTGGCATTAAAAAAACTGAATGATCATACTGAATATTTTATTGTGTAACATAAAAAAATAAAATTTTACGTGACAAACAGAAGCTTTATTGAACTTACATTTGTTGGTTAAACACATAACTTATTGCCTATAAAACATAAACATATATATCATAAACTCTGGAGGTAAATTTATTTACAAAGACATTCAAATGGTCAAACCTTTCACATTTTGTACCCACAATTGAACAGTTAATTATTTCTATAATGTACATGGATTTCTTTTTTTACAAAAACGTTTGCACGACCACCTCTTCAGGGTTGCCAGTGTTAGCCCAGTAGATGTTCACATTCCCTGTGACTGATGGTGGGTGTGAATTGTCCTCATTAGGATGTCTCCTCCTTCTTTCAAAAGCCTCTGCACATAGCATGGGCACTGGCACCCAGGTGGTCTCATTGAACAGAGCATAGTCCACCTTGTAGTTCCTCTTACCCACTTTCAGTATATCCTGGAAACGTTGCCCCCAGCGAATGTCTGCAGGAGTGTAAGACGTGCGTGTCTGGTGGAGCATTCCTGTGGAGTCCCCAGTGTAGGTGAAGGAAACCACCAGCTCAAAATTCTCCTTCTGCAAGTCATCTGGACCCATTCTGTAAAGAGGACTCCCTGGTTTTAGTTTGTGAATTATTGTTGTAGGAGTGGCGAGGACAACATGTGAGTTCTCAAGGTCCAAATCCTGGTACAACATCACAGCGGAATCCACTTGCTTTTTCACATGGCGGACAAGATAGGCCCTGATGACTCCTTCAAGAATGTGGTTACCCCTGAAGTCTCCGAGACGCCATGACAGACACAGAACTCCATTTCGGAGGTTGACCACTGTGCAGCTGCTGAAACCCACCGTCTGAGACCTCTTTCGGGCAGATGCCATTTTAGCAACAACGATGCCGATGATAATAGTGTCAAGAAGGCAGCTAAATAAATCATGGATAGTAACCACAATAATGGCCCCCATGCAGTTCTCAGTCATCCCCCTGTTGCCATAACCAATAGTTGCCTGGGTCTCCATTGAGAACAGGAATGCTCCAGTAAAGCCACGCACATTGTCCACGCAAAGATTGTTATCTACACTCTGAGTGTCTCCATGTATGTGTGCAATGAGCCAATAACAGAGACCGAAGAACATCCAGGAGAGAATGTAAGAAAGGGTAAAGAGAAGGAACATCATCCTCCAGCGAATCTCTATGAGGGTGGTGAAGATGTCCAGTAAATATGGGCTCCAGTCTCCATGAGGCTTCTGGAATCCCACCAGGAACCGGCCATCTTTTTGCATGTAACGGGGTCGCCTTCCTTCCTTTCCATTTTTCCTGCACAGCGTATGAACTGAGGTGTAGTAGGTGTCAATGATCTGCTCTTCTCTTTCGATGCTCATCTTGGAAATGAGTGCCTCTCTGAAACTGAAAAGATTGCAGTTTTACATAAAACATTGTTTTACACTGGTCAACTTCATGTCCTTTAAACATCATAACATAGCCATGCCCTATTATTATTATTTTTATTATGGGTACTTTATCAGCCATTTCGATTTCTTCCCTCTGTTTTGTTATTGATAAGATCTCTCAGAAAACAGTGTGCTATAGATCAAGTTTTACCCTCCAAACTTTGCTCTACGTGTTTCAGACTGCTATGTATTATCGTCAATTTCTGTAATGGCAAGTGCATGCCCCCCAACGGGAAGAACTAAATGCTGATTAAAAAAAATCATACAGTAACCAACCTTTTCAAGTTATTACTGCAAATGTAGCTCTATAAGCAACTGAAACCAATTTAGCTTTGTTTTTCTTATTAAAATAGGACTGAACTTGTTCATATATTCATACCCACCTCTCAATGTATTTCACCATAGAACTACATTCACCCAGTTGCGCTCACATTTATATGCTGATACGCTAATTGCTTGGTAACTTAGTTAGGTGCCTTGCCAAGGACACCTAACATGTGACCAGAGGAAGGTTGTATTGAAACTACAACTTTCCAATAAGCTAATAACTGTTCCCGCTGTCTTTACCATCAGTCATGGAAATGTTCTCTTTTCTGTTATGGTATTTGACCCTTATCCATTGATTGGATTAATAATATTTTGGGTCTGTAAAATCTATTACTAATAAAAGAAAACCTAATTTTTAATCTATTGGGCTTTCCTCTTTTTGTAATATATTTTGGCCTGTAATCTTCCAAAAGTGACAAAGTAAACAGCAAAAAGGGTGCATTTGACTTTTCCTAAAATGAATAAGGAAAAAGTCAAAGAAAGTTAAATAAATATTTTTTCCACTACAAGCCTGCGCAATTACACAGAATCAACATCAGTTTGCTGTAATTATTAATCAGTTTGGGTCCTTTTAAGGGTAAATAATTGACATGTCACCACTTCTAATAGCTTTCACCTCCAAATGTTAATGTCAAACGTTAACCACACGTCCCCTTTTCCAGAAACGCGTAGAACAATAGCTGGGACATTTCTATCATTTTGTTTCACTGTTTAAAGTGCCACTGATAACATGTTCACTATCTGGTTTATCTCAAAGTTTTTCACTGATCAATAATAAAGAATGTCATTCCTGTCAGTTGCCCTGAGCTTTTATTGCCTTGCTCAGTCTGATGAGAACACATGGCTAATGTCTTTCGCAGTTTATGATGGATGGTTTATCATGTGTTCTAATTTTAGCCCTTCATATGGTTTGATTGTGCAACTAAAGAAGTGAGGATTGCAGACTCTGTTGGTTATGCTGTGCAGTAGTGCCAAATGTTGATGAAACAGTGTTCCAGTCAGTCAGATGTTATCCCAGGTCAAGAAATGCTACCGTTGGTGAGTAACCAAAGTATGTAACTAAGTGAAAGAGACTAAATAAAGTCTTGAAAAAACATGGACATTTCTACCATCAAACAGAAGAACTACAACAAAACTGTTGAAATACAAAACCAAACATTACAATCTAACAAAAATTTATAGCTGATTTATCTGATCGTCTGTTTTGCTATTAGAAATATTGGAAATTATGGTAAATTAAACAGTCAGTGAATTGTCTCTTTATCAGAGTGGACAGTCAAGTGAGTGGGGACATATTGACCACCATGAAGCATTTAAATGTTTTGAGTTCAATCTTGTGATGGTTCTCAAATGCAGACTTAATTTAATCTGAATAACATTAATAACATTTAATTTGTATTATTTGAATTATCAAGATGGGCAAGGGTCAAGAGTAAAACCACAACAACTGGCACTAAAACACAATTACCTTATTCTTAATCATGACCCCATAAAACACTTTTAATCTAAATATTGCAGTTGGTATGCCCAACAAGTCATCTTATTAATGGTTTCATTTGAGTAAAGCATGTATCACCAAATCTGGACATTACATGTTTTTATAGTTGTTGACTTAAAATGTAAAATATATTGGGCAGCATGTTAACATAGTTTTTTCAGTTGTTACTTTTCCATGCATTGGTCTGGCAACATAAGGAAAAAAAGATTGGAATAATCAACTTACTTGCAGTTTAGAAATCAGACTGGATCTGGTGTCACGAAGGCCATGAGCTCCTCTGAGCATTAAAGAGCATGTGCTTCAAACTACCGCAACCTTCAAATTGTAGAAAAACTTGACATTGTTGGGGGCTGGGCCGACCTGGTCCTGAGGCAAAGTCCCATTTTTTCTGATATTACTGCAATCATTTCCGTCTCAAAGCTCATTGGACACCCAGTGACGATTTATGACCTATGGAATATTTTAGGTTCCTCAGGACAAAAAACAAAACCAATGTCAATGGTGAAATAGGAATTGTTACAATCTGCAGTATTGATATTTTCTGAAGGCTATTTTAGAGATGTTCTGAAAACGTCCACAATTCATTAGTTAGAAAGTTAATCTTTGTTCAGCCAGGTGGAAATGCCTTCACTGAAACAATGATTTTCTTTGTCCCAATGGTCCACAATTTAGTTCTGAAAAGACAACCTCACACCTGAACCACAACTTTGAACGTGCCTTTATAGCAGCTATTGAGTGTATCTTAAGGTTCCTGCAAAATAGGTCAGCAACACCAAAACAACCTTGTTGTGTGTTCAAGAGTATAGTATGACACAGTGATCCATTGGTGATGGTTCAGCTATTTGATTCATTACTGGTTTTGTAAGATGTCTGAAAACAGAGATAAGAGACATTCCATTGAAAGATAACTGGAGAGGAAGAGCTTATCTTTTGTATCATACCAGTTTATATCATGTCATTTACAGACAATGGCTTCATTATGAATGGACAAAAATATACATAGACAATGATATTTGTATACTACAAATATAATTAAAAAAACTAAACATTCTCTTTTTGTTTAAGAAGAATTAAATTAACTAACTAATACTAAAAATGCAAGAAAAATATTTGAAACAATTATAGTGTTGTGTTTGTTGTGTTTGTGCATGGGAGGACAGGACAACTTTTAGGAATACAAGAGGAATAAAAAACAAAAGAGAACTGATATGTAAAATCTGAATAGTGTAGACCAAAAGACATGAAAGCCAAGAAATGTGTTCAGGGATAGCTTTTTTGTGTACTTTGAAGGATGGTGGTTTTTGAAAAAAATGTCAGTCAAACAGGAAAGCTACAAAAAGTTTTAAAAATGGGAGAAAATAATTATCTGAAGTTACTTCAGGGATAAACATGAAAAAGAAATGGATGAATCGGAAAAAAAATCTTCTAATTGTTTAAGTCTTTCCAGAGTGTTTCTATACCAAACCAAGTAAACTAGGAGTCCACTCTGCAGTGAAGAACAATCGAAACAAAAAATCAAACCAATTAAACATTCACGACAATGATCAACAATCGATCATATTACAATAAAGCTTTCTCAGAGCACATATCAGATTTTTAAAGGAACGTCAAAAGGCTTTTCACTTTGAATAATGAAGCTAATTTCAGGTTATGTTCAGGCTTTCGGTGTGCTGCTTTGTGGTTTCAGAGCATATTTGCTCTTCAAAAGAGAGAGAATGGAATATTACCCCTGTTGCATAATTAATTTTAATAAACTGAACGAATGATGGATTGCATGTGCTTCAAGAAACAAAGTGGACAGGGCCTGGTAAGTATAAAGAGACAAAAGAGGTGACTATGGATAAATAGGAAGAGTGGTTGTCTTGCAATCTGAAAGTTGTGTGTTCAATTCTAGCCTCTCCTTGCCACATGGCGAGGTGTCCCTAGGCAAAGCACTTAACTCCAAGATGTCTATCGATCTGTGTATTGCTGTACAAATGTGACTGCAAATGGGTGAACATTGCCGTAGTGTGAACTCGTTTTAGTGGTTGAAATGTAGGTTCTATTTATATGTTGAGTATTCATGTGTGTGTGTTTGTATGTAGGTATGGAGAGAAGTGGAGGCAGCAATGGTCTGAACTGAAGTTAAAGTGTGGAAGTGGTTTTATAGTGGGAGGCACCATGTCTGGCAAAGAAAACCACAGTAGTGCAGTGTGGACACAGGCCAAAAACTGAACCAGAGGGGCCGCAAGACCCCTGCAAAACCAAGGGAACACAACCCATTGGTAAGTTGCAACCTCCATTCAGCAACTACATCAATGGAAAAACACCATTTAGGCGAAAATCGTGGCCCTCTGTGGGCCAAGAGCATCCCACACGCCAGTCCGCAAAAACAGAAAATGCCTTTCCTGGAATTTTTATGCTTAACCTTTCTGTTATAGCAGTTTATGCCATTTATGGATCACATACAGACATCACAAACAACACTTTTTCACATCAATACAATAAATGATGGACAGCATAATGTAAAATCAATATTGCACAACAAAAATTGCTTATGGCTAAAGTTATTGAAATCAAACAGTCTAAACAGTTCTAGGCAGTACTACAATTTGTGATCCAGCTGTTAAAGCAGAGTACAGACCACTGTAGTCTTAAATATTAGCTCTGTTTTTTATTATCTTTTTCGTGCAAGCTTACGTCTCAATTACAGACTTTTTCAGCATGCTCTCCTTTATTGCACACAAATTCTCATTGTAATTAATAAGAAGCAGTGCCTGTGACAAATGTGAGCTGTATGTCCTGTCCTGGACGCAACAGACAAAGGGCAATGCTGCACCTGTGTTTTCATGGTTTGCACAGCCTCACTGAGAAACACGGCAGTAATTAGTTGAATAATGATTTAATGAAAATCTCTTGTGGGTCATTCATATCGTCTGTGCCTGTGGGGTTCTGTTTACTGTTGTTTAAAGACCTATTTAAGAGTCACATCAACCTGAAAACTGAAAGGATGAAAGGTGCAGTAATTAGCTCTGTGTAAAGATCATATAGTTTACAACTCTGTGCTTAAAATAATTTAAAATAATTCACTGAAAACAAAAAGGATGGAGAGTGCAATATTTCTACTGAGTTTACTGACTATTGGTAAGTAAATTTTTTTAAATCTCTCTTTCAGATAAAAAAATTAAGGAAGCCTTTCTAAAATTATTGGAAAACACATCTCATTTTAGGATGTTTTCAAGCTGAACAAAAGTGCACAGATCGCAGATGTCTGGCTCAAATTTTAATTAATGAAGAATACTTATCTCCACCTCAGTCTGAGAACTGCACCGTGCTCGTTGAAGTTCCATTAATTAAGTATGAAACGCTGTCAGTTGTAAGTTGATTTTTTTCACTCACTCGATTGTGGTGGCAACTCTTTTCTAGTTTATTTGAAGATTCCTTTCAGGCTCATGTAAAGCAAACATGTATCATAACTTCTTGTATTTTAACAGGAAATGAAGGAGCAACATATACTGAGTCGTCTGGAAGTTGAAATTGTATGTGTTAAACATAAAGTGTTTAAGCAACAAACTGAAAAACACAAAAAATCACGTTTTAGTGACACCGGCTTTTATTTTACAGAAATGGGTGGATCCAGAGTTGGCCTGGAACACATCAGTCCATCCGTTTGACAGAGTCATTTTGCCAGTAAACAAAGTTTGGACCCCAGATATTAGTATTGAAAATGGGTGAGTGCCACAACATCCTATTTTAAGACAAACGCAGCTCATTAACCTGTTTGAACTTACCTGATGTGCCTGTTGTGTCTTTTGGAAATCTGTGTAGTAAAAGCTCAATGGAGCACGATTCACATGATCTGGTGGTGTTCAGTAATGGTACATTGTGGCACAAGGTGATTTTAAATGCAGAGGTGAACTGTGGAATCAACCTTTTCAACTATCCTTTTGCGTACGACAACTGTCCTGTTGGCCTCAAATCCACCCCACCAGACGGTAGGCCATTCACTGGTACCATATTGTTTAGCTACTTTCTTATTCCTGTGTCAATGTCAATTACGCCATTTTATTTTCAGAGGACCATAGGCTACAGCAGACCATTTTCTCACAAATTTCAGTAAAAGATAACTGCTCTGGGTCGTTGCTACCCATTTTCTGTATAACATATATGATTTGAATAATAATAATAATAATAATAATAATAATAATAATAATAATAATAATAATAATAATAATAATAATAATAATAATAATAATAATAATAATAATAATAATAATAATAATAATAATAATAATAATAATAATATGCTCTCATAGTTACCTGAACTTTTAGTAGCCTATAACATAAACTGAAATAAACTATTTGGTGCAATGTTGCCCAAACTCCATGTTGCGCTGTAAAATTGCCACAATGCCTTTAAATGATAGTATAGAGAGATACTTTATTGCATATGTTTTTCAAAGGAAACAGCTTTACCATTATGCTCTGACATGTTTATTTAAAAATATATTAAGAAATTGTTAAGGAAGCTGGCTTTTTTGCAGGGTGTGGGGTAAGCATACAAGTTCATCAAGTGAGGTTAGCAGAGACATCCCACGGTGACTGGGAAACAGAAGAAGTGAAGCTTGGGAAAAAGCGAGACGATCGCAATTATATTGAAGTAAGTTCATAAAAATAAATTATAACCAACCTACCCGGTCTATATGATTGAAATGGGATTGCTTTTATTTAACTGACATATATTTGACATTTACCAGTGAACTGGAACCATATAAATAGAAATTAATTGATCTAAGTAAAGAGCTGCTAGATCAATTAGCTTGGTAACATAAACTGAAAAATCTGAACAAAAATAAGTTGGAAAGGAATATTAAACAGCTTAATGGAGTTGGCAAACAATAATTTTATTGGGAAGCAGTCTTGAAAAAGAAGGTATTTAGTAGTAGCCAGCAGCATTTTTAAGAGTAAAAACACATCTGTAAGCTTGCTTGTTAGTTAGCTGTCTAAATTTAGCACGTCACTCTATGTATTTATTCATTTGGATCAAATTCTGAATAGTTTAAGTTATGTTGTCTTCATTACAGTAGATTTACTAAAACGGATCAAAAACACTTTTCCTAGAAACAATAACCTGCTAAAGTACTACAATAAGCAAATCACATCAGCTTAACCCTTGAGTTTTAAATTTATACTTGACTAGTAAAATACAATGCAGACTCTGTAGTTTCTTCCATTGTTGGTTCCTGTGTAATTGTGTCCTTGTGTACCCCTCAGGTTTCTCTAAGGATCAGATATACCAACCCCTTCATCACATTACTCCTACCCACTATTCTGATCATAGTGGCTGATATAGTCAGCAGTGCTCTGCCACTGCAAGGTGGTAAACGCAATGGATTCAAGGTTACCTTAGTGCTCAGCTTCACCATGTACCTGAATATACTCACCAACGTGCTCCCTGGGGACAGCAAGTGCAGCCCAGTCATCCGTGAGTCATGGGGCACAAAAATACAAATCAATCTTTACTGCAACAGATCAAATTAAAAGAAAAAATATTAGTCAGCAACAAAAATAACTACAACCATCTTTATGTGGCATAGGAATCCATTTCTGTGTTTGCCAAGTTCTGATGGTGATAAGCATGCTGGTGTCTATGGTGTTGACAAGGGTGGCTCAAGATGGGTTCGTCTTTTTCTCCTGCTTCTTCAAAATGTCTGCTCCTCAAAATGCCCGAGACAACAAAGAAAACGAGGAGGCGGGTGAGTGAGGCTCTATTGTCACAGAAACAGTGTACACATTTTAAAACTGACATTGTGGTTTGTGGAGTGACCTATTCTATATGTAATTTTGACCTCTGCAGAGGCCAAAGGTGAGATCAGAGTCATCCAGCAAGGTCTCTCAGAGGACTCTCAAATGCTCCAGAAGATAGTCCGATTCCTGGAGGCAGTTGAAACCAAACAGACAGAAAGGGAGAGTCACCAGAAGCTTGCAGATACACTGGACAGGATTTTTTTCTGGTTTTATTTTATTGTTTGCTCTGGATTTCTTTTTGCCATGACTTTGGTAATGGCACGCTATGAATGCAAAGTTGATCATTTTGATTTCTGGAACTAAACAACAAGGCAGATAATCTCCAATAATCTTTGATTACTTAATAAATAAAAGATAGCATTAGATCCTTATTATAAGATTATGTAGTCTAAAACCATGCAACTAGTTTTAGTTGAACATTTTCTGCTATTTCATCAAGACAAGCAAGGTTTATTTGTATGGCTCAATTCTTCATTACAAACAAGAAATGTAAAAAAGGAAGGAATGTAAGAGTAAAAGAATAATAACATAATGCAAACTTCACATCTAAAGAAATGCTAAAATACAAATTCACAGCATGTCCAAAACAAAATAAACTTACTACCTGGTTTTACAAAAAAAAGGGAAAATAGGTAAGCGGCTTCCACAGGATAATTACTGCATGGAATGGATGAGTGTGTTTCAGCTTTTAAGAACTTATTTAACTTAAATTGAGGCCATGAAAAAGATGTTTCTTTTGTTTCAGAAGGGTAAAATGAATGGCATGCATCAAGCAAAGAAAACATCTAAGGGTACTGAAACCACCAAACTGGGTGAGGAACTGCCAAAGGCATTAGGGATAGTGGAGACCCAACACCTTCATAAAAGAAATATGATTGATAAACAAAGGGTTTTGACTTGTGATCACTTAAACATTTTGTTAAATCAAATAAAGAACAACAACAACAGAAATAATGGCTATGGTCAAAAATGAGAGTAAGAGCATTTCCACATGCAGTTTACAAAGAGAACTAATGCAATTGAAACTGAACAGCTGTGTAGCCTTAAGAAAACCACTGATTTTTGAGGGTAGTTGTAAAAAAAAAGGCTTGAATTTGCAAAAGAGTGTAAAGATTGGTCTCTGGAGCAGTTGAAGAATGTCAAGTAGTCTGATGAGCCCTGATTTACTCTATGTCAGAGTGATGGGCAGCTTAGTGTAAGAAGAGATGCATATACAGTAAAGAGATGCAACTATCATGTCTAAATCCAACCTTATTGCATCCTATGTAGTTTTAAGCTTGATTGAGTCTCATTGAGCACTGATTTCAAAATGTACATTTTGCATTAAGCCGAGAAAAATTCTGACCAATCCACACATGGATATGATGAACACACTGGCTATGTATGGGATCAGAACAGTATCACCTTGAAATGAAACTGAAAATAAATATCGGCATTGAAAATAAAAAATGGCATTGAAAAATATTATTGTAACTGAAAGTATTAATTTTGAATCGGAAAAAATCTAGTGAAAATGTTTGTATTGAAAGTGAAATTTTTTTTACAATGCCAATCTTTTTTTACAATGCCAATCCTTTTTTGAATGCCATAATTTTTTTCAGCTTCATTCAGGTGATACTGTTTTGACGCTTGTGTGTGCATGCGCATGAGGGGAGGGGCTTCAGCCCCCCATATGTTTGCATGAATGAGGCAGGAGGGAAACTTCGACTGTCCAAGTGGGATCAACATTTTCTTTGCTTCTAATGTGGTTTGTGGAAGGTGATAATCTGCAGTTGGGGACCCGATTTATGACAGTCTTTCTGTAGTCTTTTGAATCAAACATGTTTGATATTATCGCAAGTCCTAGTGTAGTCGTTGTGACGTAAATCAATCAACAACCAATAAAGCTGTTCTCACACAAGCGGAAGCACAAAGCTACAGATCCCAGCAGGGGTCAGGTGCAGAAATAATTTTTGAGGGGTAAGAATCTGTATCCTCGGTTTATTAAACCATTAAACCATTAAACCATGCGCATGGAGTCGTAATCTGTTCCCTCCATTCAACTATGTGACCATGTTGGGGTCCTGTCCGGTTAAAGTGTACCCTGGCTGTTTTGGATAGTACTTTATTGCTATGGCACAATGGTTAATGTGCAGGGTTACATCGTCGATGATGGTGGGTTTGAGTCACATTTATTGTCTTGCACCTTGCCACGTATCAAATTTGTTTTTGTTCCTGCGGGAAAGTAGGCTATAAAAATAGGTGTCATATTTATAAATAACAGTTTTGTAGCCACCTATGGAGCCTGGCAGGGTCTATACACAACAAATACAATATTTGTGTTCCATGGCTGAGTAATGGGCCATAAATTAAAAAGTGCATGCCAACCTTGCCCCCTGGAATACAGGCACAAACCAGAGCTATCTGTGCATCTGCATGGAGCAAGTGGTACAGCATAAACACCTTGCATTAAAAAGATATCAGTTAACCAGTTACTTGTTGATACAGTACCCACTTTGAATGCAAGTCTTTATTTGACATAACACTAATCTTGGCAAAGAATGCTACAAAATTCGCACATAAAGAAACTGTATAATTGCTGAGCATAATGGGAGGAATTTTGCGGGAAGCTAAAATAGCCTAGGTGTAGTCTTAAATAGTGTCCCAACCAGATTCAGTTTTTATAAAATCTTTAGTCTGAGACTAAAAAACTGTTAACCCAAGTCTTTAGATGTGAGCTGATAATCTTTAAGAATCTTTTCTAAATCGTTTCAAAGTCTCTAGGTGTACAGAAAGCATAATGTAGTTTGTGGAATAATAATAATTAAAAAAAATAAGATATAAACGTTTTTTTCTCAGTTTGCCATGGTAGTTGGTGCGCATTACCGCCACCTTTTGGTTTAGAGTGTGTGTCACAATTACGTTTTGCAATCTAATAAAAAACGAGTTAGCTTTGCTTACAACAGTCTTAATTGATTTGTTAACGTTATTGACATGTATTGTAAATATGTATTGTGGATCTGAAATAAATAGTTATTTAATATGGTATAGCCTATATATTGTGTATTTACATCCCTTCATACCACACTGTCTGTAATGAGGAGAACCTCCAACAAAGACAGGCTACACAAGCATAAAACTTTATCACAAAGACTCCTAGTCTACTGGTCAGTAGAAGAAACTGAGAAGAAACCGTTAATGTCTTTTTTTCTTCCACAAAACACATTATTAGCAATGTAAATGTCCTGTTGTTTCTCGCGTCTCGCCTCGGACAGTCAGAGTTTCCCTCCTGCCTCGTTCTTTCAAACATAAGGGGGGCTGAAGCCCCGCCCCTCATGCGAGTGCACACACAAGCGTCAAAACAGTATCACCTGAATGAAGCTGAAAAAAATGATGGTATTGAAAAAAAGATTGGCATTGTAAAAAAAGATTAGCATTGTAAAAAAAAAGATTAGCATTGTAAAAAAAGATTAGCATTGTAAAAAAAAATGAAAGTTTGAAAACTTGAGTTATTTCTTTCAATGCATATACATGAGTTTCATAGGAAAAAAATCATTCAATACAAAAATTTTCACTAGATTTATTTCAGATTCAAAATTAATATTTTCAGTTACAATAATATTTTTCAATGCCAATATTTATTTTCATTTTCATTTCAAGGTGATACTGTTCTGATCCCATAGCTATGTGACGGTGATTTACCATGGGCATGTCTTGAAACAAAAAGAATAGTTATGTGTCATCAGCATATGTAAGAGGTGCAATACAAGTCTGCACTACAGGAAAACATATACTGTATTGAATAAAAGTGACCCAAAAATGAAGCTTTAAGGAACCCCGTATGTGATCTTCAGTCAGGTTTATGATGGCCAATGACACAAAGTAGTGTCATTCTACCAAAAAAGACCTGCATTAATCTAGACAAATCTGTCAATCCATGTGTATGTTGTTCAGTTGTGTCAACAGAAATGTGATCCAGTGAAACCAACAAAGAAGCCCGTTAAGACTTATGTAATTCAAAACTTTTACCCATGAGGTCAATGCTGAGAGATTGTGAAAACCTAATTTTTTAGATTGATTTAATCCTAAAAACATTAGGGACAAATTGGCTTATCACTGGTCATTGTCAAAAAAGTCAGACTAGATATTTGCCTGTAATTACTTTACTTATTTTTGAGGCATCCAGATTAGGCTCTGTTAAAAGAGTTTTCCTCACTACAGTTTTCAGGACTTGACCTGAGTGAAAATAATTTACTATATGCATTAAATCTGATGCAATACAGCTAAATAAATTACTTTTAATAATAAGAATGTATGGTAATTAACAGCTTCAGACACAATTAAGTGGTTTACAATAATCTAAATGCATCAATGGGATGCATAGTGATGCAGTTGTCAGTACTGTTGCCTTGCAGCAAAATGGTCATGACAACTAATCCTACAGTCTTTCTACATGATGCTTAGATAGCCTCATCTAAAAATAAAATCCTAAAAATTAAATTAATTAAAACATGTTATCATTTGCAGTGAATTAATGTGGTATTTTGAAATAAAGATATTCAATGGATGTTTTAAACAAGAATAAATTGGGCTTTTTGCATCAACATTAAAAGTCGTGTTAAGACATATTCATCCAAAAGCACCAACAAAATGTTGTGAAACCAACTTGATATAACTGTGGAGACAGATTGCAGGTGTCTATTTATGTACTTAATTGTTATATGTTGACCTTGTAGTTCATAAACATTTGGTACTTGTGATTCTTTTCTTTGACAGTTAATTTGTTGCGAACAGTAAAAGCTTTCATAAACAAATACCACTAACTGCTAAACTATCACCACGGCAAATAAAAAGATGCAATATTTGCAGATTCAATGCAGTCTTTAATTTTTTTTTTTTTCGTGAAATGTTCTACTCCTGAAAAACTATATATATATTGTTTTATATATACTAAAATAATAATATATATATATACTGATTATTGTTTAATTCCTTGCACAACATTTACAGAAACTAGGTTTTTTTCTTACTGATATGCATTCATCAAATATTATCAAAGTATAATCGAAGAAAACATTTACAGTTTTTGTTTTTTTTAAATGACTGGAATATGTTAAGTGCTTTTCAAAGAATTCAAACATTGTTGGTACTAAATAGTTTAGTTGGCACATGATCTCCTTAAACCATGATGTTTGTTGCCACCTTGTGGACTGCTTGTCTTTGATTTCCCTTTACTCAGTATTGAAATATTCAAAATCATAAGAATGTCAATAGACACGTTTTTCAGTTTCTTTAGAAATGACAGATTTAAGGTTTTGATTTACATTTACATGTTTCGACAGCATCTGCTGTCGTCCTCAGAAGTGTCACTCTGTGTTCATGTAACATGTCTGTCAGTTTTATGCAGGGAACGGTTACGCCCCTCGCTCTTTGTTTCATGTCTAAGGACCATGTCCCATGTGTGGGTTCCCTCATCTCTGTTTATGGTCCTTGGGTCCCGTTTCCTAATTGCAATAGTCTCCTTTATCCAACGATGGCATCTGTCGCCCCCTCTGCAGATAACACTGGCAATTTTCCAGTCCATTATGTGGTTATTTCTCTTACAGTGGTCAGTTACGACTGATTTCATGTTGGTTTGTTCTGCTTTTGTTTCTTTTGTGTTGCCTCCCTGTGGTTTCTTTTTCTCCTTTTTTGTTCTGTAACTATTTTGTCTTTGGGTTGTACTAGTGTTTTCCTGAGTTTTATGTGTGGTTTGATTGGTGTGTTTATGTGATGTTTCTTTATTGCCATTTGTATTCTGTTATCCCCTTGGATGTATGGTAGGGTGACCATCCCAATCTTTTTTGTTCCTTGCCGTTCCTGTGTTTCCTATTATTCTTGTTCGTTTTCTTTCCTTTTGACTTGTCATCTTCCTTTTTCTATAGCCCACTGTGAGTACTGGAAATTCTTCAGAGCATTTTGTATGTCTTTTCCTCTTTCTTTCTGTCCTCTTCTGTGATTCTGGTGGCTCAGTTGTACAAAGTTCTTACCTCTGAAAGTTTGTGTTGCATTAGGTGGTCCGGAGTCCACAGTAGACAATGGTCAGTGTGTGTAGGTTTCTGGTATGTGTTAGTTTTGATGTTACCATCCTCATTGTGAGTTATTTTCATGTCTAGGAGCGCTATGGATTTTTCAGTCTCATCCTCGTGTGTGAACTTGATGTTTCCACTTTTGTCAGACCTTGTTCAGTTGATCAATGAGAGTGCATTGTGTGAGGGCTGTACTGACAGCTTTCTCTTCAAAATCCTGTATGAAAAATGCACTCATGATGACTGAAAGCTGGTCTTCCATGGCAAAACCTTCTTATTGTTTAGAGATCTTTTTGTTGTATTGAAAGTAGGTGGAGGTGGCTACAAAGTGTAGCAGCTGTGTTATGTCCTTGATGCTTATATTTGTCAGTTTTTGACCAAGCTAAGCACCAAGGACATAAAACAGCTGACAGACATTACATCAACATCGAGTGACACTTCTGAGGAAGACAGCAGATGCTGTCAAAACATGTAAAGGTAAACCAAAACCTTGATCTGTTGTTTCTAAAGAAACTAAAATACATGCTACAAAGAGACAGTATGAACATTATAGCACTATGCCAAAACATATTTGGATAATATTTTAGACCAGAGACAACAAAAAAGTTTTCATTATTTATTTTAAATATCCAACACCTTCTCACAGATCTCATTTGTAAATGACTGTTTCATTTTACAATTAATAACATATTACATTATTATTGTTATCATTATATTACACTAAGTTTCCTCACCACATGTAAGGAAACAGGAAAAAGAAAATCACCCTTCTTAAGCAAATATATTAGCTCCATTGAGTTCAAAGTCACACCACTTGTTTGTGTCTGAATGTCTCCAATTCAGTTTCAACTTTTTGGTGTTTCCTTCATTGCCTTTTGAGAGAAAAACAAAAGGATGAGTGTCACAATATTTTCTGACGATATATAAATAGTTAAGGTGAGGACAACACTTCACATACCTGTTTGAAAATCTGCCCACTGAGGTAGGTCTTCGCCATGTTTCTCAGGCTGGACTTTCCACCCACTTTGCATCTGACATAACCGTACAAGTTGGCCCATTGCAAAACCAATCCCATTATCACCACAGCCTGAGGTGCAAAGTCACAAAGAGAAATACCATCTGCATAACAGTAATTTAGATTGGTAGAAATCTAATATGTCGAAATCACTGAACTGACCAGCCATTTGATGTTAAAGGAGAAAATGGTGCTGAAGACAAAGATGGCCCACAAGATTGGGCACACGGTAAGTCCAAGCCAGAAGACCCGTGACTCTAAAGAGGAGGTTTTGTTGACACCATTTGACTGTTAAGAGAAGTAGGCAAAATTTAATTTAATCCTAATCAATACAAATCTATGAATCACTTGCATTAGATTCTATAAAAAGAGTCAAACTACAAGACTGGTCAGAGGCTTACAAACAGTCAGGATTTCGAAAAACAAAAACCCAATTCTAAATTTACTGGTTCAGAATTACAGGTAGGCTGAAATATTTACATACGCTCCTAATATTTGGTTAACTGTCATTTAGTTCAAGCTAGGGCTGGTCAAGAAATCGATTGTATTGATTAATCAATTTTTTTTGTTTATGAAGATTAAATTTTAGAAACATAAAAATAAAAACAAAAATATAAATTATTAAAAATACAGCATGTAAAAATAAATTGTATTACTTGTAAGAGGGGTAAAATCAATAAATCAAACAAAAACTCACTGAATGTCAAAGATATAACTGAAGGTCTGTCTAAATGAAAGCTGCTTTTAAAAGGAGAAAGTGTTTTCTTTGCAGAACAACTAGATTGTACTATGATGCTAAGCAATTTATATTTCAACTTTATGTTAACCATATCTATTTCTAATTTAAAAAGAAGAAGAATGTGGTTTCATTGCAACTTACTAAAGAAAATTTAACACATTGTTTGTGGGGAGTAAAATGTATGTGTGAAATAAAAAAAAAACATTATAAACTCAAATGGTTGTTTTTATAAAGTATTGAAGCTCTATGTTGCATTATCCATCCACCCTGGAAAGAAAAGGGGTTTACATGAATCGCTAAAAATCTTAAATTAATGACATTCATGCCAATGATGATGAGTGTCTTTAAACCTCTAACAGGCTCTATATTAATCAATTCATTCTTTATGTGTGCTTACCTTCCTTGATTCAAACAACCAGTGGCTTTTTCCATCTTCATCCACTTGATTCCACCATCGAAGGCCCACCAGCAATCTGCCAGATACATTCTAAACACAAAAGTCAATATTTTGATTCCAAATTAAAAAAAAAATTTAAAGGCACAATAAGCCATTTTGATAATGAGAACAAATTGTTCCAGGTAGTATTATGGCATGTAAGTTTGTTAAAAAAAAAATAAAAAAACACTACTCAGACACACTAACCTTTACAGTCCAGAAGTCGCATGAAAGCAGGAGGATGATGGTGACCATGCAGATAATAAAACGACCACTGATAATGTCACATAGTAAGTAAACTATGATGGCACTTGTCCGGAAGAAGAGGTGGAAAAAGGACGCCAAAGGATGTCTGAAAAACAGGTTTGATTTGAATTTCGTTGTAAACATCAGCTTTGATAAGAATATAGAGATGGGCTGTGAAAATGTTTACCTAATGTTGGACTTTTTTAGCTTAAAGTTGTGGTCGTCGTCGTCCTCCTCACCGAACAGAGGAGATTCCTGAGAGTCCTAGAAACACAAAAACATTAACGCACACACCGGAAATGTTAGCAAGAATCTGGCCTCTAACTCAAAACACGTATTTTTGTCTATTTTAATTATTAACAAAGATGTGTCACATAATGCTCAATCAAACAATAACCTCATAAATGTGACAAAAACATATTATTAGATATATCACCTGTCGATGCATTTCTAACAGAATGACTTTCTTGGTGACGTGGATGTAAACAAACTCGTGTGCTAAGGACCCGAAGAAAAGGCTGTCCGTCAGTTTGCCTGAGTTAAAGGTCCTAGTTTCTGTACAGTTTTATCCACAGGCATTGCTGTTAGAGCTAAACTACAAACACGAGATCGGGTGATGTTTTGAAACGCCACCAGAAGTAGTCTTGGCTCAATCCCCAGAAATTATGATACAGTTAAAAATTATTGTATGGAATAGTTGGGCCATCACTGTTACAATAAATGTGATCAAATTCGATGCAAGCAGAACAATGGTTGTCATAATGCATTGTTTAGTTTGCTTTTTCCTTATACTAGTATTATCTGGTGTCGATTTCCATTGGTATTATATACAGGTCCTTCTAAAAAAATTAGCATATTGTGATAAAGTTCATTCTTTTCCATAATGTAATGATAAAAATTAAACTTTAATATATTTTAGATTCATTGCACACCAACTGAAATATTTCAGGTATTTTATTGTTTTAAAACCAATGATTTTTGCATACAGCTCATGAAAACCCAAAATTCCTATCTCAAAAAATTACCATATGTCATCCGACCAATAAAAGAAAAGTGTTTTTAATACAAAAAAAGTCAACCTTCAAATAATTATGTTCAGTTATGCACTCAATACTTGGTCGGGAATCCTTTTGCAGAAATGACCGCTTCAATGCGGCGTGGCATGGAGGCAATCAGCCTGTGGCACTGCTGAGGTGTTATGGAGGCCCAGAATGCTTCGATAGCGGCCTTAAGCTCCTCCAGAGTGTTGGGTCGTGCGTCTCTCAACTTCCTCTTCACAATATCCCACAGATTCTCTATGGGGTTCAGGTCAGGAGAGTTGGCAGGCCAATTGAGCACAGTAATACCATGGTCAGTAAACCATTTACTAGTGGTTTTGGCACTGTGAGCAGGTGCCAGGTCGTGCTGAAAAATGAAATCTTCATCTCCATAAAGCTTTTCAGCAGATGGAAGCATGAAGTGCTCCAAAATCTCCTGATGGCTAGCTGCATTGACCCTGCCCTTGATAAAACACAGTGGACCAACACCAGCAGCTGACATGGCACCCTAGACCATCACTGACTGTGGGTACTTGACACTGGACTTCAGGCATTTTGGCATTTCCTTCTCCCCAGTCTTCCTCCAGACTCTGGCACCTTGATTTCCGAATGACATGCAAAATTTGCTTTCTTTCGAAAAAAGTACTTTGGACCACTGAGCAACAGTCCAGTGCTGCTTCTCTGTAGCCCATGTCAGGCGCTTCTGCCGCTGTTTCTGGTTCAAAAGTGGTGCCTTGATACAGCACTCTGGGAAAAGCCTATTCGTTCAGAAATATCTTTCTGTGTCTTACCCTCTTGCTTGAGGGTGTCAATGATGGCCTTCTGGGCAGCAGTCAGGTCGGCAGTCTTACCCATGATTGCGGTTTTGAGTAATGAACCAGGCTGGGAGTTTTTAAAAGCCTCAGGAATCTTTTGCAGGTGTTTAGAGTTAATTAGTTGATTCAGATGATTAGGTTAATAGCTCGTTTAGAGAACCTTTTCATGATATGCTAATTTCTTTAGATAGGAATTTTGGGTTTTCATGAGCTGTATGCCAAAATCATCAGTTTTAAAACAATAAAATACCTGAAATATTTCAGTTGGTGTGCAATGAATCTAAAATATGTGAAAGTTAAATTTTTATCATTACATTATGGAAAAGAATGAACTTTATCACAATATGCTAATTTTTTGAGAAGGAACTGTAGATTAGCTGCTTAAAAGTTGAGAGGCAGCAGGTTTCGGGAGCCCCGTTCTTCTATCAGGTTTGCTGCGTAGCTTACTCCAGTGACAGTTTTGTACCACCAGAGGGGTCTGTTAACCACATGTTCGTTCTTTGGAATAGCAAAGGATTTACAGTGAATGGGGTATTATAATTAGCTTAACATTTTTGGTATCATGCTTAGTTACACCATGAAGTAGCCTATTGAATAATGTTTTTAATACTTATAACTAAGGTTAGTAAAGCTGAGTATATTATGCATCTACATTTATTTATAAATTTTTGTTCTCATGTGTTATGTTACCTGTGTTGTTAATTCTGCGGTGTCCCAAAAACATCATCTCTGATAAAGGTATTGTTTTAAATTTGACTAAAGGCAGCAAAGTTAATTGCAAACAACAACAAGAGCAATAATAATATTAATACTATTAATAATGATATCCGTGGTTGAATTTTTTAACTTCTTTTTTATTGTTTGCAAAGATAGTTAATAGTATAGATCAGATTTTACAAGACATTTTACATTTGAATCCTAAAAACATTTTTTAAACATTTACACTATCACATATATATCACATTTTGAATATACATGACACTTCATAAGAAAATATTGTCATTATTCAGTCTCTTGACAAAAAACATTCATCAAAAACAAACAGTCTGAACAAAATAGTTTAAGAAGGCCAAGATACAGCTTTATTTACAGCCTTTGCAAGGTGCTGATTTATGAGTTTAAGTAGACTTCAAATAAACTGGCAACTGAGTGCATTCGGTAAAAGATACCAAAAGGTAGACCAACATTCACAACAGCAGCCCACATGGTGAACTGATAGAACTTTGTTTCAGTGTCGTGATCAAACTGGGGACGAGCACCAAAGGCTGGCATGATCCACAGCTGTGAAAGGCAGAAAAAAAAGGCTTAGCATTCAGTGAATTGGTCACAGTGACTGTGAGAAAGAGAAGAGAACGATACTTACAATGATGTTACCCAGCACCAGGAATGCGCAGACCTCTCTCAACACTCGCCTCTTCCACAGCAGTTTGTGCTTGTGCTCCGCTGTCCCAACATGGCAACGCGCTTCTACATCAGTGTTTGGTTTATTGTCTAAGTCTACTTTTTCAAGTTTGCTTCCGTCTTTGCTGGACTCCACCACATACGGATTTGCAACTACTGTGTCAGGCTCCACCTCATGAAAGGGCTCCCGGTGTAGGCCCTCAATTATGAAAAAGTTCTGTAGGCCAAGCTGGATCACCATCAGTATGCCCCAGGTTAAATTGAGCCTGTCCAGGTGGCCCTTGGCCCCAGTTGCAACCATGGCTACGATAGAGAAATAGCTGACAATGAATTGCCCCAGCGAGGCTCCCACTAGCAGTCCCACATCTAGACTGCGGGTGGGGTTCTTCTCTGAGATGTGCTCCCTGTGGTCCACCTTGAAGATGGCGCTTCCGATAATGGTGCAGACAGACGTCATGGTCACAATGACTATATTCATGACGAAGTACATCATCACTGCTGTATCATAGCTTTCTTCATCATTGGAGTTTGTTTTCATTTCGATCTCATACACAATGAATGTTGCAATGCCGGCAACCACAAGAAGAATCCCCAAAACAGGACCAATGAATACGTCCTTGAGGCTGAATCTGACGTGGTGGTGGTTGCTTTCTGAAACACGGCCCACGTTCTTCCACATGACAAAAGCCATGGCAGAGGCAAAGAGGCTGTACTCAATGTTGAAGGGGTACAAGTAGTAATAGGCATCCTTGAAGATGTCACAGGTAGTGTGGCTGCACTTACACTGGTCATCCCCATAACCGGCTGTAAGACAGCAAAGCATACAATCAGAAAAAAATGTGTTACATTGTTAATCTATACTGACTGCAAAGCCAGCTTTCATCTGCCTAGGTTACCTCTGTTGATGTACATCTGTCTTCTTGAGAGTTTAGTGACATTGTTCGGGAACTCAGGCAAAATTGTTTGATGAAGAGACTCCTCGGTGACCTCAGTCATCCATAAAACAAGATTTGTGGAGAGGGTGAGCATCAGCCCAAAGCTAAAATATGAAAAAAAAAGAAAATGATCAAAGATTGCCTGGAGGTTTTACCTTGATTACTTGATTAAGTTTGATTGGAAGGTCAAATACTATAAAAATCTGAAAATACTTAATTTGCAGTTAATGTATCAAAACTAAGAAACCTAACAATTTCTTTATTTTGTATTTAATAAATATGTTTTATTATATATTATTATTAATATTTTTTAGATCATTATTATTATTATTGTTGATATTGAATAATTATATTCTCACAATTTTGTAAGTGATTTACAACACACAATAAATCTGTAGTTCCATCTTTTCTGGATTTGTGAGGTAAAATAAATGCTGCAATCCTTATATCATCTGGAGAGATGCACCCCCATATGTCAATCTTACTTTAGTTTTAAATGCATATTTCTTAGGCCCCTCAGGGATTTTACCCATTTAGGCCATGTGCATCTTTCTTCCAGAGTTGTTTTGTTTTCCACATACAAAATAAATTATATTTACATCAGGACCACTATGGAACCTGGGGCTCATTCCTTAAGCCCGTTTCCTATACTCAAGTGGACCCCATATGTAAATGTTGGTTGGAAAGGCAAAAGCAAAACCTTTGCCTCTTCGTTTCCAGGGAAGATATCCCATGTGTGCTGGGACACAATATATTAGCTAAAGAACCCTTTTCAAACACCTTAAAAACCTACCATGAAAGGTTCTTTTGGACCTGCACACAGTCCCTTGAATGGATCCACAGAAAGTATGTCTGCAAGTGCAATACACAAAAAAAAATCGTAACTCTTTTCAACCATCAGGACTGGAAAATATTACGTATGCATTATTTTTACCTGGACAAGAACAAAGACAAGTTGTACTACAGGGAATGCAACTTTGATGGCTGAATCACAGTGGAGGTAACCAACATAGCTAGCTATCTTAAAGACATCCATGATGATACTGAGGATTCCAAACAGCAGAAGTCCCCCTGAAGGAAATGCCGCGTGTAGAGAAGAGGAAAATGATTAAACTATCCAAGGAAAACTCCCTATATGCATTATTAAATTGGTAAACTTGTACCTTACCTCTGAGCCAAATGGGTCCTGCATGTCTATCCTTGCTGGCAGCATTGTCTGTCCTGGAATTGTAAATGGTGTGATAGACCATCCAGATGGAGGTGAGCAGGAATAGGAAGATGATAAAAATCTGCAGGTCTGGGATGCTGATATTGACACTGCTTGAAGTGCCCCCACTGACAAAGGCACAACCCAGGATCAGGATGTTTAGGCAGATGATTGCAGACAGCATCCATCCCCAGTTTCTGCCCTGGTCCCGTGTAACTTCAGTTGAGGAGGTGTCCATCTGTGGCTCATTCAAGGCCATGGGTGAGTCTGCTGGATTTATGCTGTTAGAGAGGTGTGCCTCCTCCAGCTCTCTGTCCTTAGCTGTCATCTTGCAGGGCTCACATAAATTACCGCTGGTCAAACATTCACATGGGTAGCCCGGGTTGATGCACATGGCTGTTGTTTCAGATATTTTGTTTTTCAAGTGGGCTGTTCGCTGCATCTGAAAACCAGATATAGGACACGTCAGCTTCAACAGTCAGACCCAATCACTAACTCCCTAAAAAAGGCCCATCCTACACATAAGGAAGCTTCTCCAAGGATTACAGAATTGGTACTTGTCATCCTGTAATTCTCTTCTGTGGTTTTTGCAGGAAAAAAAAAGTCCACACTAACTTTACTTTTATCTTTACATCATCAAAAATATTCCACTACAACCAAACACCATCCAAAACCTTCAGCATATCTATTAGCTTACCTGTTAGAGCGATGTCCTGAGAGGCAGTCTGTGGTGTTGTAGCTTTTATATATCTCTAAAACCAAACTTGTTTATGTGCAAAGTCATAAATTGTCAGCCTGTTTCGAACAACAGCATGGTAACAACAAACATAGCATGTTTAGCACAAAACATTACCATAAGGTTAATTACACGTTTCCAGGAATAGCCTTTTCCTGTTAATTTGAAAGTTTTTAGAAAATACAGACTCCATTTTGGATTAACATAATTTCTTTTGATATTACACAAAACATTTTACTATTTCTAATGAAAGTTTGATAAAGTGTCTTCAAAACCTCACATCAAGAAATGCAAAATTTGTGTTTTAGATCAATTTTTCCTTTTAAACTTAATATTATTTTCTGTTGCAGCAGACCATTTTATTCACCTTCACCAGACAAAACAGTGCGCAACTTAAAAAGCAAAATCCCTATCTTTTTTAGTAAGTACTCTAAGGATCTGCTTCTATGGGGCAACTGTGGCTCAGGAGTTAGGAGTTTGTCCTGTAACTCGTAAAGTTACTGGTTTGTTGAACGCTATACAAGTACACGTCATTTACTTATTCAATACCAGAAGGCGTATTTTGTGATGTGAGTTTTAGTAGTTGCCTTTGGTCAAAGGATGCTCACTAGCTAATGCAAAATTTCAACTTGTCCTATTTGCATTCACAGGTTAAAATGGAAACTTTGAAAAAGTCAGTCTTAACTTTTGTGGAAAACCACAGGGAGGGATTACCAGTGATGCTAGTTCCTCCTTGACCAGTCATAGTGACACATTGCTTATATATATGTATTTGCATTCTAACCTTTACACAACTTTATATTCTTTATCCATGTAATACTATTTATTCACTGAAAATGTAGACTTAGAGAAGCACATAAAAACATCAGCAGTAAAAGCAGAGTCTTTCATACCTCGAGGATAGTTTTATAAGTACAATAAGATAGCATGTGTAAACACAATAAATAATTATCTTTTATTAATGATAAATAAGAGTACTTCATGTACATGATGATTACATAAGATAATGAAATAAATGTGTCAAATCCAGGGCTTCAAGCAACCATACATTTTGCACAGGAAAAGTCTTATTAATACAAAACATGTTGACAAATTCACCAGTTGCACAAAGCCTTCCGTTTGAATGTTTTGTCAACAGTCACAATTTCATGCTAATTTAGTTATTTCTGCTCCTTGTGAGGGAGCTTAAAAAACAGTTTGTGTACACATTGACTGAGAGTGAATAAGTCAAGATGGAATAGTCCTTTTCATCACTGTTCCTTGTGAATGCCACAATTCTAGAATATAGAATGTAAACTTAAAATAAAAGAACAAGCATGGACAACATACAACTGCATAAAAAGAAATTAGAATATCCCTGAAAGTTAATTCATTTCAGTCTATTCCTGGTGAATCTTTCTAAAGTTCTTGAATTGACTTTGCTTCAGAATCCTCCTGTTGCTGGAGTTATGAATATTGCCCGCACCTATTTCTACCACACTTTTCCCCTCCACTCAACCTCCCAATGACATACTTGGATTTGGCATTTTGTTAGAAGAAAATTCCCCTCATTTGATTGGTCTAATGTAGGCATATTGTTTTGCTTTTCTATAAAAGCTGAACTTTTGTTTTCCATTATCCGTAAATCATGTCATCATAAATAGCCTAACAGAAATAAATGATTGTCATGTATCGTTCTGTGTGTAATGAACGGCAATGAATCAATAAAATATACAACGTTCACTTTTAAATATGTATTAACATTTCGATAACATTTTATTGAGATGCATCTGTAAAGCTGGAGGTCAGTACTGCTGTAGTGGACGGTTATTTTAGGTTGGCATCAGATGAAACGCTACTTGATCAGAAAAGCATGCTTTTAAGGAACATGCAGGTTACCTTGTCATTATTTATATAGGCCTATATCGTTTTATTGGGGTTTTTGGGGGTGTCTTTATCTCTGGATCATCTCATCCACCGGGAGCAGTGTTGATCCACGCTGTGTGAGCCATCGCGTCCCTAGAAACCACTAACGCGCTACCCTTTGAGCTTCCTCTTACAGATCAGGAACGAGTCCCGCTGGGTGAACCAAGGAACGAAATGGGCACCTTTTAATCGGCCTGCCGTCGCCGCCCCATGATTGCGACCATGGAGGTGGTTTTGTGGAAACGGAATGGATTTGCGCACGGAGAAGTTAATCGGCACCATGAATGACAGGTATCACAAGGCCGCCCGGGACGGCTACCTGGACCTGCTGAAGGAGGCGACGAGGAAGGATCTGAACGCACCGGACGAGGATGGCATGACACCGACCTTATGGGCGGCATACCACGGCAACCTGGAGGCTCTGCGGGTGATCGTGGCCAGGGGGTGAGTATGATTCTGAGGAGGTGTTCATATTATCAGAGGGCCTAATATTTCAACTAAAGGTTTATCAGCGCGACCATAAATTATGTATGAAGACATTTTTTTTTTTTTTTATTTACTTTCTGTAATCTGAGATTTTTTTAAAATCGGTTTAATACATCATTTGATGCGTAATTTAATTCAACCTAATGAACGTAACTCCTGCATACTGCTCATTTCAATTATTCTGCCAGCTGGAGTGGAAGGAATTATAAGAAAATGTGATCGTTTAAAGGATGAAGGCATATTTTGTACGATCTAGAAAGTCTCATAACACCACACAAAACCAATTCGGACTGGAATGCGAAAAAATAACTTAATATATTACATTAAAAATAGTGCTTGTTCATTCTGATCTTCCCTGTGATTTCCAAATGAAACCTTAAATATGGAGGTTATACAGTGCCTTTCAAAATTAATCATAGCCTAGTCCTTAAACTTTGTCACAACAAAAAAGCTTTGGTTTTTTATAGGAATTTGATGTGATAGCCTGACACAAAGTTGTGCATGTATTGTTTTCTTTTTTCTTTTAACAAGTAGATATCTAAAAAGTCTGGTGTTTTGCTTTGACCTCCCATGATTTAACGCTTGTAGAGCCACTTTTCACTGCAAGTTACATCTAGTCTTTGGTCTATGAGGGGAGTTGCAGATGGGGGCTTGAGCTATTCTTTGCAAAATAGCTTTAAGGTTAATCAGGTTGCATGGTTTTTTGTGGACATAAAATTTGAAGTCTTTTTTTTCAACCGGCTATTATAATACTTTACAACAGCTTATTTATCGTAGAGTTGTTGTCCTGCTGGAGGCGGAACCTCTGCTTCTTCCCAATTTCTTTGCAGTCTCCAACACATTTTTCTCCAGGAAGGAACCTTATTTTGCTTTTCCCATCTTGTCATCAACTCAAATCCAATTGTCTGTCCGTGCTAAAGAAAAGCATACCCACAGTATGATGCTGCCCTGGACCACCGTGTTTCATTTTGTGAATGGTTTGTTCAGGGGGTGGTCTTCAACCATCTTCAGCATGCATGCTTTGTTACCCACAAGCCTTGTTGCAATATTTAAATGTGACTTATGTGGTTTTGTTTCAACTATGGCTATCTTTTTGCCACTATTCCATAAAGGTCAGACTTGTGGAGTCCATGATTAATAGTTGTCATGTCAACACCTGAGCTGTGGATCTCTGGAGCCCCTTCAGAGTCAACATGGACCTCTTGGATCCTTCTCTGAGTAATACTCTCCATATCTTGATAGGTTTGCAGTTAAGCTATGCTTTTTGCTATTTGGAGATGAGAAATTGAGCAATGAGATGTTTAAAACCTGTTTCAAAACCTCTCCACAACTTCTTCTCTGATCTGTTTCACTATTTCATGATAGGAACTATGAAATGTTTCATTCTACTAATTTGAAGGAGTATTGCTGTATCAAGATATAAAATCTTTTGGCAAGATTATCAGCCCTGATTGGTGTTTCTATAGAGCACTCCTTTTCTCATCTCATCGGGGTGACCTGGTTTTCAAGTCAGCCAGAACAAATGAGTCCAATATTATTATGCTTCACTGAGTAGATTTGAGGGGACAATCAGCTCATCAATGAATAGTGCTTAATTTGTCAGAGACAATTTATTAGGTTATTAAAAACATTAGGAACGTGACGTAGCGATAGAGACAGAGTGGGCGCCCCATATGCCAAGGCTATGGTCCTCGACACGGCCGTCCCTGGTTCAATTCACGGCCTCGGAACATGTGCCGCATGTCTTCTCCCTTCTCTCTCCCATTCTTCCTGTCTCGTAACTTTCAAATAAAGGCCACTAGCGCCACAAAAAAAAAAAAAAAAAAACTAAAATAAAATAAAAACATCAGGAACAATTTTAAAGTCTCTGTAGAAACAAACAGTTTATCAGTGAGGACCATCAGGTCTAATAATATAATACATTCAGCTTGCATTTGGTCTTCATTTTGTAGATTATTCTGTTCAGTGGGGTCATGGTCCCCAAGAACACTCAAAACACTCTAGATTACCTCGGCCTTACCTCAGTATTTCCCACGAATTGAGTGTACACAGAGCTGCAGCGCATTGTGATAGGAGACATAAAGTATTGATTGTCCAATGGAACGAAAATAAACAATAATAGTTACCATAAGTCAAACTTGTGGGACAATATACAAAGAAGAGAGGTCTAAGTGTCATGGGAAAGATGCCATATCTACTATATTTGGCTCATATATTGCATTGGGCTACCTGCAGTAACATCAAACTGTCACTGAATGTGGGGACAACCACAGACCATAAGATAGTAATGAACCAGGGCATCTGACACTACTGTGCTAAGGATTTTACCACAGACATAAATTTTCACACATAAAGCTGTCATGTTAGATAACTTTGTATAACTACTATATTGTATGATTTGAACTTTGAAGGTCATAAATATATCATCTGAGTATAGGTAGCTTCTGTTTGTTCTGTTTCTTAGTTTTATGGTATGTTCCCTGATGTTTTTTCATGCTGTAATTCTTTCATTTGGTCATGGTTTTATTGTTGTCTTCTGGGTTGTTTACCCATCGCTATCAGTCATCAGCACTGAAGATAATTCATTGCCTTCATACAAACTCCATGAATCCTTGTTCCAAAATCCCATCCTCCTTTTGATCTTGGTGAAACACATAGAGAACTGCACCAAAATCAGAACGGGGCCTTGAAAATCGCTCTCCAAGTATGGCACATATTTGAGATCCTTACAGTGATGCCCATCAATAATATATATGCTGTAGTTTCATGCCCATTGCATCAAATATTCAGGAGTCTGTACGGCAACCACAGAGGACAAAGATGAGACAAAACTGTTTGGTAAGAAGTGGCTTTATATGAAACACCAAAAAGACTTAAGATGAACGTAAATAAAACGTAAGACATCTTTCAGCTGAAGTTAATTTAACAATATGTCGTTTTAGATACCAAAATAAATACTTACAAGTAAAATGGAGGTAACCTTTAAAATATTAATTTGCCAGTAAAAAGCCTTTGAATACAATATAGCTTGACAAAAATAACAAGGAAATAAACTGCATTTGGTACATTTGCATACTAGGTCTATCTTGGGATAATAAGGTTCAGATATTCAGTTAGAAGCTTGGAAACTCAACTTTGGCTATAGTCCAGCAAGCATGTTGCTTGATCTGACTTGAGGAATTCTGTTGGACATCACCAGTCAGGCCAAACCGTGTCAGGTGCAATTTATGTGGCCTCCCTTGAAACAGGATACAGGTAGTGGAGCCGTGATGCTGGCAAGCCAGCGGTCATATTACAGACCTGAAGCAACACTGTAACACACATAAAGGTAGCCCTCGGGTCACGGGTGGTCAGGAAAGAGAGGATTTAAGTATTGAAATGAAGAACATAAATTGATAACAAATAGTTATTACAGGGTTTCTGCAGAAATCAGCTCATCTGATTTAATTCTTTTTAATGCCCTTTTAAAGCCAGTTCTTAAATTGTTTTAATGCCATCAAAAACACAGATGACATCTCTAGAATATATATGTACATTAAATAAAAGGTTTGGAAACAGTGTATTTTTTAAAGTACCTTGAAGTAAATGTAATTTATGAATTGGAAGTATAATCACTTAGCTAATTTTATCCTTTCCACATGTGAAACATTTGTCTATTTCTGAATCTGGACACTGCCTGGAAGAACTCAGAACCATCTTCATTAGAAGCTTATGCGTGGTGCTGCACGGCAGTGTTCAGACAGCAGAGCACCTCCATGCACAGCGTCACGCGCAATCCAAATTACGCTCAAAGACTGCTTGATGTTCCGCTGATAGTGTTTACTACACCTGCAGTTGTGCCGTTGGTGGTGCTCACGGTAGTTCCTAAAGACATTCCTCTGTTGTTTATGGAAAAGTAACAAGCCATAGTTAACTGCTGTCTAGGACTAGGTACTGTTAGATATTTTTCGATACTACTACTTTAACAATACCTGGTTTTTGATACCGGTACCTTAACAATACTTTTGTCGATACCTATATTTTATATCTACCTTTACATTTTATCTATAAGTCTAATAACAACAGAATAACAAAGTACTTAATTGTCCACAACCTTCCTCCTCTTCTGAATCAGCAACAAAAACACTGGAGGTGACTAAGGATGAAAGGCTAATAAGACATAAATATCCCATAAAACAAACTTCCCTGCCGTTTGTTTACCTAGCATTAGAAAATGCGGTTTAGCAGGCTTGTTATTATTGACATGAAGTGAAGCATTAGTATTACTGAAAGGCTATTTTTATTTCTATACAAATATTTCAGTTTTGTTTACTAATTGCACTTAAAGTTTGCTGTATTTTTGCTTTGAAAAAAAAGAAATATTATAAAATATAAATAAATATAAAATAAAAAATAATTTTAAAAAACAGGTCGCCAGTCCATTTCAGGGCAACATAAAGACACACAGGACAAACAACCATGCACTTACACACTTATAACTAAGGGCAATTTAGTGAGACCAATTTTCCTAACAGTCATGTTTTTGGACTGTGGTAGGAGGCTGTAATACCCAGAGAAAACCCACGCATGCAGAGGGAGAACATGCAAACTCCATGCAGAAAGGGATTTGAAACCAGGACCTTCTTGCTGCAAGGCAGCATTACTACCAACTGTGCCACTGTCCAGCCCTCTGAATGAATAGTGTTTAAAATTTGAAATTATAATTAAATTAAATAATAACTCATACAAGAGATAAATGTTGAAAATTATTAGAAAATGCTTACTCAGTTGTGAGGTATTGTATATTAAGAAAATCAAAGATCAGTGACCCTGGACAAGCAGTGCTGTGGGGGAAAAAAATTGTTTTCTAAAAAAAAATGTTATTCTTTTTTAGTAATTTCCCTTAAATTGGTTGGGCTACTTTTGGTGGAAACTGCCAACGGGCCTTTGTGATATCTGGCAATGAGTCCCCATTGCTGTGGATTAATTTTTATATTGTGTTTAACTGCACCACATTGGAGTGTTTTTCAAGCATGATCAGCCTGTTTATGGTCATTCAACACCATTTCAATCAATTTTATTTCCAGACTAGTGGTGATTCCTTTCTTTATCAATCAATCAATCAGTCAAAGTTTATTTATAAAGTGCTTCAGAGAATTAAAATGACCCCACAAATACCACATTCCCATCCCTCCCCCACATAATTAAAAGCATGATCAAAGTTATACCCCCCTCCCCCAGACCCAACCTTCATGCACGAGTACAGATAAGCCAGGTTAGGAAATGCCATCAGAGGAGCCATCTGCACCGCCAGCAGCACATTAACTGCAGCAGCCGAGGCACTGACTCAGGGCGCCCAGAGGAGTTAAGGCAGAGACCCCCACCTCCACCCAAGTGCTACCTGGAGAGCACCCAGGCAGCCACAGCCGACCACCGCTCCCGAGGCAGAGGGCTCCCATAGGAAACACTGAAAGAAAGATTAAAATAACAGGTTCAAATATAAAAATGAACAGTGGATAAATATGATAAGATTGAAAAGTAAAACACTGATAAAGTTTATTAAGTAAAACATGCAGAGCAATTAAATACACTATAGTAAAAAATAGTCAGTTAAAAGCTATGCTAAAAAGGCAAGTCTTGAGCCTGCTCTTAAAGACATGAACGTTCACTGCGGCCCTGAGGTCCTCCGGCAGCCTGTTCCAGAGGTGAAGGCCATCGTACTGGAAAGACACATTGACATGAGTGTGTGTCCTGACTTTAGGGATAACAAGGAGACCTCTGCCAGAGGAGCACAGAGACCACAAAGGTTTATATGGCAAAAGCAGTTTTGAAAGATAAGAAGGCCCAAGACCATTAAGACACTTGAAAACCATTAAAAGAACCTTAAAATCGATCCTAAAACACACAAGGAGCCAATGCAATGAATTTAAAACAGGTGTAATATGCTCTCGCCTCCTTGTCTTCATCAGGACACTCACTACTGAATTTTGTAGAAGTTGTAAACCTGAGATACTCTTTTTGGGAAGACCAGAGAGCAGGGCACTACAGTAATCAATTCTACTGGAGATAAATGCATGCATCAGTGTCTCCATGTTGGCCCGAGAGAGAATGGGGCGGACTCTGGCAATGTTCTTTAGAAGATAAAAACCTATTTTAGTAATGTTTTTAATGTGAGTGATAAAAGTCAGCACATAATCTAAAATGACTCCCAAGTTCTTTACTTGTAAAGAAGGATTAAAAGACAGTGATTGTAGTTTTGGTAAAAGTTTCTCTATCTGAGCCTCAGGACCGATGACTAAAACTTCAGTTTAGTCATGGTTGAGCTGGAGAAAGTTTTCTGCCATCCAGAATAAAAGAATAGTGTGGTCCATGGTATCTAAGGCAGCGATTATATCCAGTAGAACCAACACTGTCACCCTCTGTGCATCATAGTTTAATCTAAAATTATTTAAAATCTTCAAAAGGGCTGTCTCTGTGTTGTGGTTCATCCTAAAACCAAACTGATTTTTCTTAAGGACATTGTCTATATTAATAAAATCATTGAGGTAAATTAAGATAAAGCTTTTCTAAAATTTTGCTTAAAAGATGCCTGTCAAAAATTATTAAAATAATTTAAATCTAAATTGCTCTTCTTCAACAAGGGCCTCACCATTGCCCCCTTAAAGGCGGCAGGAAAGATCCCCGTCTGAAGGGAGCAATTCATCAAGGTTAAAATCTCATCTCTAAAAGATCCATAAAATGGCTCAAAAAAGACATGTTGTTGGGTTTATGATTTCTAGTCTGCTCACTGCTGATAATGACAGGTACGAATGAGGTATGGCAAGGTACAAGTCCGGTATGTGTGTTACTGTTAAAATCAGAGCTGAGTTCATAGGAGCAGGGACCAGCTGGACATCAGTATGTGGTGGAGGGGGCAGAAAGGGCAGGGGCAGCTGGGGCCGGTGTGGTAGACAGGGGGGCGTGGGCATGCCAAACTCATTGCCAGCATGCAGGTGCCATGTCCATTGAGATGAAGCCCATCTGCCCCAAACAAGTGCCTCCTGCCACAACATTTTTTAAAATTGTATATAAACCCAATATTGTGAGTCATGATGACAGAGGAAATCCAAGTGTTGAGAGATAAGAGTCTGCTAAAACGACCAATTCCTCTGCCAACGGTGGGAGTGGGGTCGGAGATAAAAACAGACACATGAGAGTCTTTTTAAAGGATTAAAAAGGTGGATAAAATCACGCTTCAGGAGCTCATACTGCTGCTTATGAATGTCATTGGTGCTGGCATGAATTAGATAAGTAGATTGAGGTCCAGGATTTTTCCTGCAATGTCCATCATGGTGGTTCCAGGGAAAGAGAGAGTGAGGGCTCCTCTCATCCTCCCATTCCTCAGGATGGAGTCCCCAATGATGAGTGTGGTGGGTCTGTGCGCTGTTGACTCTGGGCAGAGGATCTTTCACCATCTCTCAGTTGATGTATGCCGGGCAGAGAAGCATCCCCAGGACTGCAGGGATGTGTGTTCGGCACCAAGGGCTCGTTCCGTGGGTTTGGAGTGAAATAGAGCACTCCCCGTCGAGGAGTGCTCCACTTCACTCCACTCCACTCCACTCCACTCCACTACACCCATCCATCCATCCATCCATCCCCGTCTATCCAATGTAGGGTTGCGGGAGGGCTGGTGCCTATTTCCAGCATTCATTGGGCATAAGGCAGGTCGCCAGTCCATCGCAGGGCAACTCAATCCATCTTTTCCAAATTTAATGAGACCATAGAAAAAGAGCATATCGATAAAGGGAATAGTCATATTGATTAATATGACTGATAAAAGTGCAGCCCTGTTTATTTTATGCTATTCTTTAAGTAACTAATTTTAATAAAGAATTAAATTCATTTATTCAGACACCTTTTTTATCTTAATTGAAAGTTTGTACGATACAAAAACAAATTAAGTTTTCAAAATCGTTTGTTGACACTATTTTATATATATATATATATATATATATATATATATATATATATATATATATATATATATATATATATATATATATATATATATATATATATATTATATTTATTTATTTTTTTTTATTTTTTTTACGTGTCCTGTTTGACAGTGTGGAGCTCAGAATTGGTGTCTGAGTACCAAGTAGAAGCCTAACAGATTTACTTTCACAAGCGGAGCAGTACAGCTTTTGCTATAGTAATCCGCTTGATATATGTGTGAAAAATCTTTATTATGAATTGCTGGGGTTTTTATTTCCTGATGTTATGGACACGGAGACGGAAAATTAAGGGGAAGAAAGAAAAAAGATGAAGAAGAGAGGTAGGAAACAAAAAGTCATGAGAGAGGGTGATTTGAAAATTCAAGAGAGGAAAGGGAACAAAGAAAACACAGGAAAACATTGAAGTCTGCCTCCATACCCACAGGACGGCAGAGACAGGGGAAAAACAACGATTAATCCAGCTCTAGTAATGATAACCTCAGCCCAAGAATATATCTGTAAACACCAGAGATCCCACATCTATGTGTGTGTGTTAGCATGCTGGTGCATATAAGGTTTCTCCATAAGAGTGTTCGATAGCTGGTGTGAGCAGGCATCAATCCGTCTCCCAGGAATCGATGCAGACATGAAGGAGATCGGAGCCAAGACGTCCAAAGGACCCCCAGAGCCTCAGGCGGACCCGGGCGTTGCCGACCGCATCCCCCAAGAGAGGAGCAAAGGAG
This sequence comes from Valencia hispanica, assembly GCA_963556495.2. Classification (NCBI taxonomy): domain Eukaryota; kingdom Metazoa; phylum Chordata; class Actinopteri; order Cyprinodontiformes; family Valenciidae; genus Valencia; species Valencia hispanica. The sequence goes on along the minus strand of OY747718.1, from coordinate 29,773,009 downwards.
AACCCCAGGGGAACGTCCAGCAGCTACTATGCAGGGGCCCGGGGGGCAGCAGTGACGAGCCGGGGCCCAGGGGCGCCCCACCCCCCAGCAGAGACCCGACAAGGGACCGCCCGACGAGGGGCCCCCGGCACCGCAGGGGCCGCGGCCGGCCGCCATTTGCCACCACCAACCTGGGCCAATCCCCACCGCCAACATCCCAGCGCCCCACCCCTGCCCCACGTCGGGGCGCCCCACCGATTCCCGCAGCGGATGGACAGCATCCCCATGCCAAGCTCAGCCAGCACCTGGGCACCAAGTTGTACCAGCTCCCGAGTCCTGATCCTGCGCAACGCAGAGCGCCGAGATCAGGCATTCAACAAAGGCTGGGGCCGGTCCAACCCGCCAATGAACCGACCACCCACGGTGCGCACAGAACAGGTGATCGAACGAGCAGAGATGCTGGATCCGTGTCCCGCCGAGCCACCGAGCTGGCACCACCCAACAATCCCAAACCTGGCACCCCTAAAAGAGGTGCCCCAAACAACCAAGAGAAGATATCGGCCCAGCGCATCGGCCGACCGAAACACCGGCCCCCCCAGGCCCAGCCAGGCACGCACCAGGTCCGAACCGGATTGACCACCGACGCACCAGTAGACAGGGGCATCCGTCACCGGCGGGGACTGACGGAGGGGAAATAGGCCCCCATTAAATGTAAGGCCTGAGGTACGCCAAGCGAGAGGGCAGCCCAAGACCCAACCTGACAGGCAGACAAAGACATACAGACAGTCATACGTTCCCTCCCTCTTAAACACATACATTCTCACTAACTCACCAAGACACCCAAGAAATGACGCTGCACCCTCACTCACACACCCCATACACACTTCATGCTCCCAGGTCCAGGTACCGATGCCCCAGTAGAGCCACCAGCCCCCGGACCCAGGAGATGGACCCCCTACCTTCTAGGACGGAGAGAAGCAGACCGCCAAGGGCCCCACAGTGGCGAGGCAGCCCGACAGCCCGACAGCCCAGGACCCCGACCAGACCACCTGTTCCTCCTCCGGACCCCAACCCCTGATGGCCGGTAACGAACAGGGGTGTAAGAAGACCCCTAGCCTCCATCCTCCCGCTCGAGTATGGTGTTGATGCGTGTTGTAAAAAATGTGCATTTAAAACAGAGGGGTGGGATGTGGGGAAGGCAGCCACACATCCCCCAACCCCCACCCTGAGCCCTCAGTGTCTGTATGTGGTTTAACAGTGGGCACCAGCACCAGAGGTGAAGCTGATTGAACCGCTCCCCCTCTGGATGCCGAAAAGTGTGCCCACCCCAAAGTCCCTACATGTGTGTCACATGTAAATGTTATAAGTGGGAGTGTCTAAGTTGTATATTAAAATTGGGACCCAGGACGCCACGGGATAGCGAGGAGGGAAACCCCTCCTCGCACCCCAGTGATGTGCCCATGCCCCAAGACCCTATATGAGTGGTAAAGTGATGGAGCGGGTGGACAGAGGTGTTCGGGGATGGGGAGGGAAAGACTGGGAGACAAAATATCTTCCCAGGGAGCCAGCTCCCCCACTGACCCCAATAGGCACCGCTGTTCACCGGGTTCCACCAGGGGAGGGAGGCCATGACACGTTCAACCCGGAGCCCACGGCCACAGCACCACCAAGCCCCATGGACCCCAAGGCAGTCCCCCCAGCCCCATCCCAGAAGGAGAACTAAACCCACCCTGACATTCGCTCTACTATCAGAACACAAAAGACACTAGACACCCAGGTTGAGTTCGCCCCCCCCTCCAGCACACCCCTCCTCCATGTCCAAGTGCCCTCGTAGGGGGAGAGCACCTGTCGCTAGTTAGCAATAGCCTCCCCACCAGCAAAGGAGGCCCCCAGCGCCACCTGCACATCGGAGGCCCCCACAGCCTAAACCCCGGCAACGTACCCGCCCAGACCAGGGGCAAACCGATGAACCGGGCGGCCGACCCACCACGCCGACATCCACCATCCCCATTCCCTTGTGAAGCGACTACTGCTGCTCAATGGCCCAGCAGGCAACCAAACCCAGCGCCCCACCCACCTGCCCTGCACGCCCACTACCCGGCCAGTCCACCCACAGGTCCGACCAAAGCCGGGCAAACACCCAACCCCAAGGCCCCGCAGTGCACAAAGACTAAGACCCAGGAGCTAAGTCCAGTGCGACAAAGGACTGATCAGGCCCAGAAAAGCCACCCAGCCACCGCGACCAGCAGCCAGGCACCCCAACCAGCAAACAAGGCAAGACGCCATACAGGGACCGGCGATGACAATTGGCCCAGAGAAAAAGAGAGAGGCTGCTGCACATGCCGGCCGCCGGCCGTCCCCGACCCCCACAGGCAACAGAGACCCCACGCCGGCTGACCCCCGGCCAGGACCACAGCTAGGGGGTGCAACGCCTCAGAGCCCCGAATCCCCAGAGAGATTGATCCGATATGGAGCCAGAGGCCGTCTCAAGACCAATATGGTCCAACAAGAGATTTCTATACTGATTAATATTAAGAGCCTTTTTATTTTTCCAGTTCAGGAGGATAGTTTTCTTAGCGATGCATAAGGCAATGTGAACCATTAGAACTGACTTTATGTCCATGGTGACATCATTTAAATCTCCCAACAGGCAAACTGAGGGAGATGGTGGAATGTTACATTTCAGACATTTTGATAAGTCCTCACATATCTTGCACCAAAATTTCTTAACGGGTGGACAGAACCAAAGCGCATGAATATAAGTATCTGGTATATTGCTTGTGCATTGTAAGCAGGTATTATATTACGTAAAACCCATCCTAAACATCCGTTGACCTGTATAGTGTACTCTATGAAGGATTTTAGATTGTATTAATTGCAAATTAGGATTTTTTTGTTATTTTAAAGGTTCTTAAACATATCTGAGACCAGACGTTTTGGTCAAAGCTGGGTGATAAATCCACCTCCCATTTTGAAATAGGGATGGCTATTGATTCATCTAATGCAGATAAAGTTTTGTATATTTTAGACAGCAATTTGGGGGGGGTTGAGATTAAGAAAATCTAAAACTCTTGCTGGAATTTCTAATTCAACTGTATTGAGCCTAAATTTACCTTCAATAATAGATTTAATTTGTTGATATTCTAAGAATTGGTTTTTATCAATTCCATATTGTGTAATTAATGTATTAAATGGGATAAAGTCTGTGGCTTCAAATATGTGTTCCAGGTATTCAATTCCATTACACCTCCAGTCTGGAAAACTTATCATACATTTTTTTTGCAAGATGTTGGGGTTATTCCAGATGGGTGTGCGTCTGCATGGGATTATTGTGGACTCTGACTCTGTCATTTTTAGAAACTCTCACCATGCTGTCAGAGAGGAGCTGATATTTATGCTCTTAAAGCATTCATGTCGTTTTATAATTGAGCTAATAAATTGTAGGTCTGAAAGCTTTATCTTATTGCATAGTGTCTGTTGTACGTCTATCCAGGACTCATCTAGGTAGCTATGTTTTAACCATCTTGAGATGTATTGGAGCCTGTTGGCTAAGAAATAATGATGGAAGTTTGGTAGATCTAGACCTCCTTTTTCTTTGGTCTTCTGCAGAGTTTTTAAGCTGATATGTGGGGGACACTATTATATTAATGTCTCACAGGTTTGGTTTGTATGCAAAAACCGGCCAATAAAGCTGATTCTAATTCAGTTCAGCTACTGAAACTAAAGCTAACAAGCTGCTCAATGATGACTGCGTGTAGAAGGCGCCCAAAATACTTAAGCCGAGTCCAGTGACTGAGTGCTGAAGCCACCCCCGTTTGTATTTTTGAAAGTGGTTTCTCTTCTGAGGACGTGGTGGAGACTGGTGCTTAAGACAATTTTGCTGACAGTTTTTCCTGTGTTTTATTTTGTTCATCATTGTTACATTTAGTGTTGATGTGCATCAAGTTATCAGTTTGAAATGGGACGCAACATGTACCTGCTGGTGAACTACTAATACCTCTCTTCGGCACAGTTTTCTCCGCTGCCCCTTGGTGCGACATCTTTTGCAGTTCATTCAAGTCATTTGCTCTTTCTTGTGGTTTGAGAGGAGCGAGAGCTCAGTGACGGAGTGAGAGTTCAGTGACGGAGTGAGAGTTCAGTGACGGAGCTGTGTTTGCGTTTATGATTGTTTTGGAGTAAGTATTGAATGTAGTAATAGGCTATGATGAAAAAGGAAGGGAATCTTTTTTTTTTATTGAACTTTTTTCGACCCTTTTTTTCTATTGCACCACACGTCTATCGATCGATAGATATTGTTATTGAATTATCATCCAGCGTTTGTGTGTGAATGTGGCTCCAGTGTATCAGCATGACTAGAAAAGCGTTATATAAGTTCAGTCCATTTGCCCACCCCAGTGCATTCTGGTCCTATACCAGAGCCTTTACTTATAGAAAAAATGACCCTACGGTTTTTCCTGGTTGACTTACAAAGGCAAACAACATAACATAAAATTAAACAATTATTACTCTACAAATAAACGTTATAAATAACCCAAAAAGTAACCCACAAACAAATGTTAACAGAATTCAAAATAATAAAAATAAAGACTAAATGGCTCCAATCCAGACCTTTCATAGGTCACTCCAAAATCTTAATTTCGTGGTTACTTTTTCATAAGCCTTCTGGGGTGGCACACCTTTGTCTTGTCAGTCAACAGAATATGTTCCCAAAAGTCTTGAAGACTATTTTCTTTCATCTTTTTCTCTTTTGTTTTGTTGAATTATTACTAATGACTTTAAATGGAGTAGATAAAGCCTGCGGGTATTTAGATCTGAGTTCTGAGTTCTTCTGTGACCTTCTAGATGAGTTGTAGATGTGCCCTTAACGTAATTTTGGTAAGGGACATTTTTTCTTATATAGGGCCTACATAGTTTGGTTTGGACAGTTTTTTTCCCTTTCATTAATAAAATCATCATTTGAACACTGCATTTTCTATTTACTATTTGTACCTTTTATCTGTTTTGGCCAACAGAGGAAACCCAGACAAGTGTGACATATGGGGGAACACACCACTCCACTTGGCAGCTGCCAATGGTCACCTTGACTGCCTTTTCTTCCTGGTGTCTTTTGGTGCCAACATATGGTGCCTAGACAATGACTACCACACACCCCTGGACATGGCTGCCACAAAGAACCACATGGACTGTGTCCGCTACTTGGATTCCATTGCTGCCAAGCAGACAGGCCTTAATCCCAAAATGGTCGGCAAACTAAAGGACCGAGCATTTCGTGATGCTGAGCGACGGATCAAAGACTGTGTTAAGATGCAGAAGAAGCACCACAAGCGCATGGAGCGAAGGTTTCATAAAGAAACCTCTGAAGCTTCTGCTTCAGACGTCATGAGCTTTTCCAGTTACACCGGGAGCTCTGTTAGCCACAAATTACGCAACTTCAGCACAGCCACTGTCAGTGTGCCATATTCTCAGGTTGGGACTTTTTTGTGGTTTAAGCTTTCTTTCACTTACTGTCATATTAAAGTATACTTAAAATGTTTTAAATCCTTTGTTTGATTGCTGCATTGTTTCTGTCCTGTTAGGCAACTCTCCATGCCACAAACCGAGGGAAAACAAAGATTCAAAAGAAGCTGGAGAAGAGAAAACAAGGAGATGGAACTTTTAAAATTTACGAAGATGGAAGAAAGAGTGTGCGTTCTCTTTCTGGACTTCAGTTAGGTAATGATGTCATGTTTGTCAAACAGGGGACTTACATCAACCCAAAAGACAGAGGGCGTAGAAATGTTCGAGATATGTTCCCTAGAGATAATGACGATGCCATTTCTCGTGCCATGAGTGAACCAGACCTTCATGGGGCAGATGTGGACTATTCTGAGATCAGCACAGACTCTGGACACGATTCCCTGTTCAACAGACCAGGTCTCGGCACCATGGTCTTTAGAAGGAATTATGTAAGTGGAGGAATGTTCAACCTTGGTGCTCGAGAGACAACCAGCTCCAGTAATAATGTGCGTTTACGCAGTCGGTTGCAGCCAAGTATAGACGAAGACAGCATTGGAAGTGCACAGAGCCTGCAGGAAAGAAACATGGAAGAGTTGCCTTGGGATGAAGTTGAATTAGGGTTGGATGATGATGATGAGCATAATACAAGCCCTCTGGAGGTCTTCCTTGCCACACTAAGCATGAGCGAGTTTTACTCCATCTTCAAAAGAGAGAAGATCGACTTAGAAGCTCTCCTGCTTTGTTCTGATCAAGACCTTAAGAGCATTCATATCCCTTTAGGGCCAAGAAAAAAACTACTAGATGCCTGTCAGAGACGACTGGAGACCATGGAGGACCCAGACTCCATAGAGGACACTGAATTGTGAGTATTAGCAATGTTGTTCTTCACAGATTTAAGCAGTCGAATATTTCTTTGTTTTATAATCATTGCACTCAGAACATTTTTGCTTCTTTGAACCTTTTACATGGTTACAGTATATTAATTAGCTGGTAAACAAAATTTGAAAGTAGACTCAGAGTTTAGAAATGAGAAATACAATTGTTGTCACCCTTACCCTTTTATAAAGAAAGAACAACATCATCTAATTGACATTGGGCCTGATTTATGAAAGATTTGTGCTTGATAGAACGTGCGTAAACCTCACAGCGGGTCCAGAAACATGCCGCAGGTGATTTACTAAGCAGGCGCAGAGAGCATTGCGCCTGGTAAACCCACAGCAAGATGCGCCCAATCCATTTAGTGCTTTTGCCTAAATGATGAATATACAATGTAGGCATTTCTGTCAGAAGGCGCAAAATATTGGGAGGAGAACATCCAAATAAGTAGGCATTCCATGAGCAGTGTGATTTATGAAACATGAAACTTTTTGCGGCTGTTGTTTTTGCACCTGTTTTTATCACCTCTGACAAACGAAAAATATAATTCACACAACATCTAACCTAATAGTAATTTACACATTAATGGCCATTAACCTGACAGTTATGTCGATCCCCCCCCCTTTTTTTTCCCCCAAAGACGCATCATAACTCATTGCACGCTCAATGCGTCTGCACCTGCTGCTTATTTGTTTATTTACTTGGATCCCCATTATTTTCCACCGGAGTGGTTACTAATATTCCTGGGGTCCAATTAATACAATCTTATCATCATGTACAATACCAGAATGACAATTACATATATGACATTTTACAAACAAAATTCATACATTTCAGATTACATACAAAAGCCAGACGTAATTAACTTGTAAATTTCCAACCTTCAATAAAATACTTAAAACATTCAGGTAGATCCAAGCTAAAATTAGATTGTTATACCTTTTTTTAAAGAATACAGAGACTTTAGTTCTCAAATACTTTTAGATGATTTCTTCCATTCCTGAGATGCTCTGTAGACAGCTGATTTTTGCAGGAAATTTGTGTTGGCACGTTTTACCAGTAATTTGGTATCACAAGCATAGCTAGTACAGAGAAAATGCATTCTTAGTAAAATTATTTTGGTTGACCTGTTAGAATACATTTTTTATGAAAATGAGTAGGTTGTACTGCAACTTCATCATTAATAGAGGGCATGATAAAGTGTGGTGCATTTCGCACTAACAACTATGCCATGTCATGCATGTGATGCCCCAATCTTGAATTCTTAAAATAAAACCATAAACTGTAAATCTTTCTTTGGTTTGTTCTATAGGTAACAAAAGCTGTGGATTTTCACTCTGCTCCAATTTGAGACATTATGGAAGCAATCTTCAGAAATGAGCAGGAATAACTTTTTACGGGTTGAAATGCAGACTGAATACTGTCATCGTGAATATGTAACAAAATATAACAAAAGAAAATGGGTGAGATAAACTCCTAACATGATTCTTTCTTGTTGGCTTTAAAGAATAACAGAAATGATATCTCCTTGTTGAATGAACAGATGGAGTTGTCTTCACTGGATAGTTTCACAAACTAAAAGATAGTTTTCCTTTTTGCCATGTCATTGTATACCATTCTGCATACACTGAGATATTGGGCCTAAGAGATATCATCCCGTCTGGGGTTAATCCAACCACTTGATGTGCCTGAATTGTTTGTGCCTGACCATTTGCTAAAAAATGGCAATGGTAATATAATTTTGAAGACACGAACCAAAATGTAAGATTATATTTAACTTTACACTAACCACTATTTGAAGCAGTGCTTTTATTCATATTGAATTATTTTAAACACTGTATATGTTTACACACAAAATGCCATGTTTGTCTAAATGTGCTTCACAGGTAATGAAGGGCCAATTGCTTGTTGAGATGACTGCTGTAGTTTACTGTATTGTATTGTGGTACCCTTTTTTCAAGTCTTCCAACTGTTTTTACCTCAATATTTGTAATGTTTTACATAACGGTAACATATATTGATCCTTACTATCTCAACAAAAAAAAACAACTTAAAAAAACAGTTTAAATAAAATTACTAGCCTTTTCATAGTAGAACCTTGTAAAGATTTTGTGTTTTTGTATCTTTGTCCCATTGTCCCTTAAAGTTGCAGTCCGGAGAATATATTTTTGTATCAAATTTTATAAATCTTTAAAATGATAGTGGGGTTCAAAACTATGATATGTTTTTTCTCACTCTGACTGCTGAAGGAGGAGCAGCCTCTCTTTGTCTCTCTCCCGATTCCTTCACTTTATTTTATTTTCTATTTGCTTTTCTTGTTTTCTTTTCTTAACCTTTTCTTAGTTACTTTATCTACCGGACCGGATCTCTTCTTGGATTACTTTTTTTATGGACTTATCAACATGGCTTTTTGCTTAGCTCAGGATTTTGAAAAACTGCTCCACAGAATTGAGGGCATTGAAACGAAGCTGCGTCGTCTGGAAATTAATTTTGATCTCCACGCTGATTATGGAAATGAGACAACTTTACCGATGAATTAACGCAGGGAGGAACAGCCTGGCAGCCCGGTGTTACATCGGTCTAACCGTGTCACAGAGAAAACACAGGACAATGCTACTCCCTCAGCCAACTGGCGGTTAACGGGCAGAACTCCACACTCTAATGAACACTGGCCAGCTTTAAAACGCACGGAATCATCAACCCCAGAAAAAACAAACGAAACTCCAGCACAGAGAAAGCTCTGAACCCACGCTTGCTACCTCTGCCAAAAGTAAATAAAAGAGGTATCAGCCAAAAACAAGAGATATTACTCCACCTGGATTCCCGCTGAAAAACAGATTCACAGCCCTGAGTTCTCCGAAAGATGACGCAGCCCCGGGACTAGTCAAAGCCACCAGGAGAAACCCAGCCGCATCAAATGGACACATAACAAAGTAAGAGCCCCCCCAGCAAAGAGTGTTATCATACAAGACTGATCAATTAATGGAATTAAGGCTTTTTGTAGCAGGAACACCAGAGTTTATAGCTGCTACGAAAATAAAGTGAGAGAAATATCAGAAAAAATCCAGAAAATCTTGGACGAACATCCTACTTTGGAAAAACTCATCATTCACGCTGGATCAGAAGATATCGCGATGAGACAATCAGAGATTCTGAAGAAACACTTTTCTGATCTCCTACAGAGACTTGATGGACTTAACGTAAACATCCTCATCAGCGGACCAGTCCCTGAAGGAAATGATGAAAGATTTAGCAGACTCTGCATGCTCCATAAATGGTTAAAGAAACATTCAGCTGAGAAGTCGTTCACATTTATTAATAATTTCAAAGTATTTGGAAGTGCTAACCATCTGTTCAAAGAAGGGAAACGTTATCTGAACAAGGCCGGAGTAAGGCTGTTAGCGGCAAACATTTTCTCTTATCAAAATCAGAAAGCAAAACACTTGCCCCCAAAAGCTGACCTTGAGGCGCCCATGGATATCAAGGAACAAAAACAGCAAGTCATGATGACACCACAGGCCCTAGCAGATAAACAACCATCAGAGATTAAGTCTTCATCTTCCTGTGACTCAGCCACATCAAATGAGTCTCTATTTAGAAACTTTACAGACAGACTGAACGAGCAAATCAAATTTGGGAAACAATTAACACCTAAACTTAGACTACACCAAACCCCTGGGACTAGTGTTAATAAGCCTGGGAGCTTCCCCCCACTGATTATTACAGATATTTGATATTTGAGGGAACCGGGCAGTAAATCTACCCCTTCATTCTCCCAGAACTTGCCCGGCATCCCTGAGTTTAGCATTCCAGTGCTTATCTGCAGCAGGAAACATAAACCGTTATCCGAACGTTCTCATATTAAACAAAATCTCAAATTAATAACCTGTCAGAAGGTTCAGCTGCCCATCATCACAAAACTAAAGTTAGCTTTATTAAACATTAGATCTCTACCCGGGAAGTCTTTTCTTATCAATGTCTTCATCACTAAGCATAATTTACATGCCCTTTTTTATCAGAAACTTGGCTAGATGAAAATAATGAAACATCTGCATTGATAGAATCTACTCCTCCAAATTACAATTTCTTAAGCGAGAACAGGAAACACAGACAAGGTGGAGGTGTAGCCACCCTTTTTCACAACTCAATGAACTTTAAAAAGGTAACCCTGGGCACTTTTGATTCTTTTGAATACCTAGCCACCCAGATAAAGGATGCCTAACAAAGCTTTATTTCTAAGTTTATATAAACCCCCAAAACTTAACTCTAACTTCTTTTATGATTTTAATGACCTTCTTTCTGTAATATGTATCGACTATGACCAACTAATCATTGTGGGGGATTTTAACATCCATTCCGACAACCCCCAAGATAGACAAGCAAAAACATTAGATGATACTCTCCACAACTTCGGCCTGTTCCAGCATGTCAAACAACCAACACACAATCAAGGACACACTCAGGACTTAATTATCATCAAAGGTTTAAATATTTCCAACATCTCGGTAATTATTATTGCATTATCTGACCATTTCTGTATTTTCTTTGAAAGTACCATCTCTGCAAATTATCCAGCCACAGTAAGACCACTATAAAAAAGCGTTTTCTATGGGACAGCTCAGTTGAAACTTGTTAACGTATTTACCCTTCCATCACATCCCCCTCATCTCCCAAATCAAACTCAGTAAACAAGCGGGTAGATAATTTCCTTGCGAAAATCTCAGACATCATGGAATCCATTGCTCCAACTAAAGTGAAAGTAGTCTCAGGTAGAAAGAAGTCTCCGTGGACAAGTAATCCACTGGTACTTAGTGAAAAAAAGAGAGTGTCAACGAGCCAAGAGAAAATGGCGGAAGACTCGACTCCAGGTTCACTGTGAGATCTACAAAGAGAGACTGAATAGATATCAGCTAACTATAAAAGATGCTAGGGAATCGTTCTTTTCTGAAATCATCAACAGAAACATTAATAATGCACGGACTCTATTTGCAACAGTGGAAAGACTAATTAATCCTTAAGTGACAGTAGCCCCAGAACTAAACTCTACCAGGGCCTGCAATGAATTTGCCAGCTTTTTCACTGAAAAGATTCTAACAATTAGACGGTCAATCTGTACCTCAATATCGAACCCACAACCAGTGCCATCCCCAATCAACAACAATGTAGAGAAAATGTCTGAATTCCACGAATTAAACCAGAACAGCCTTGAAAAAATCATTATCCAATTGAGCTCCTCCTACTGTCTTGATATCCTACCCACAGCTTTTCTAAAGAAAGTTCTTCCTGTTATTGTGTCTGATCTTGTTCAAATAGTGAACTCATCCCTCCTGGCAGGTGTCTTCCCGCAGGCTTTAAAAACAGCAGGTTTTAAACCACTACTAAAGAAGAAGAATCTGGACAACACGTTAATGCAGAACTACAGGCCAATCTCTAATCTTCCATTAATCAGTAAGATTATTGAAAAAGCGGTGTTTCAGCAGTTAAATAGCTTCATAACAATAACAAACTGCTTTGATGCTTTTCAGTCTGGTTTCCGTGCTCACCACCGCACCGATACTGCCCTCGTCAAAGTATTCAATGACATCCGCATAAATACAGTCTGTGGTAGAACCACAGTGCTGGTTCTGTTGGACCTCATTCCAGCATTTGACACTGTTGATCATGATATATTATTGGAACGGCTGGAGAGCTGGGTCAGACTCTCTGGTACAATACTTGGCTGGTTTGAGTCTTATCTAAAGAACAAGGACTTCTTATTTTCAATAGGAAACTTTTCATCCGGACGAACAGAAATCACATGTGGGGTGCCCCAGGGCTCCATCGTAGTGCCCCTTCTATTTAATATCTACATGCTCCCACTAGGCAAGATTATGGCAACCAATAAGATTAGCTACCATAACTACGCGGATGACACTCAGCTTTACATTAAAATGTCACCAGGTGACTGAACCCATTCAAACCCTAAATCAATGCATTGACCAAATAAATGGATGGATGTGCCATAACTTTTTCCAGCTGAATAGAAACAAAATTTAATTAATTATTTTTGGACCCAAAGAGGAACGATCAAGAGTCAGCACACAACTTCAGTTAATACAGCTAGCAACTACTGATCAGGCACGAAACCTAGGTGTAGTAATGGACTCAGACCTGAACCTCCAGGGTCACATAAAGGCAATAACAAGGTCAGCCTTCTATCACCTGAATAACATTTCTAGGATTAAACGACTGATGTTGCAACAGGGTTGCATCGGGTTGATTACTGCAGTGGGATCCTCACAGGTCTGCCTAAAAAGTCAATCAGACAACTGCAGCTGATCCAGAACGCTGCTGCTCGCGGCCTCACTAGAACCAGGAAAGTAGAGCACATCATCCCAGTTCTAAAGTCCTTACACTGGCTCCCTGTAGCTCAGAAAATAGACTTCAAAATACTCCTACTAGTCTATAAATCATTACATGGCTTAGCACCAAAATATGTTGAAGACCTGTTGTCACGGTACCAACCACCAAGACCACTCCGGTCCTCCAACTCTAGCCTACTAAACATCCCTAGACTCAGAACTAAACATGGAGAAGCAGCTTTCAGTTTTTATGCTCCCCTTATCTGGAACAGACTTCCTGACGAGTGTAGAGCTGCTGAAACTCTGAACTGCTTTAAATCGAGACTAAAAACCCATCTGTTTAGAATTGCCTTCGAATAAATGTTTGATGTCATATGTATGAAATGTGTTCATGCTCTCTTGCTTTATTGATCTTTCTCTTGCTTTATTGTGTATCATGTGTAATGTATGTTTCTTTTACTTTTAATTTGCAATGTTATATTCCATGTTGGTTTGTTTTGTTTTTTGTTTTTTAAATCACCAAATCATATAAAGCACCTTGAATTACCCTGCTGTTGAAAGTGTGCTATACAAATAAAATTGCCTTGCCTTGCCTTTTGGGAGGGGCCTTGGTACGTCGGATTCAAAAAATCTCTCTCCCTTAAATACTCCAGACCGCAGCTTTAAGTCATTATAAGAAGTTTCTCTGCCTCCATCAATCTTAGTGGTGGAGCAGCAAAATTAGAAAATACAAGTGAGAAATTTCTTACACAGGGGTGGGGACAGCCAAACATGACATCCTGCAGAATAATTTGATCTGACGTTGTGCTTTGTGTGCATTACTCAGCAGGTGCAGTCAGAAGAAATCATCCACCCAAAATAGGAATGTCCTCATTACTAAGTGTGACGCCAACTTTGATAGGCAAGGCAATTTTATTTGTATAGCACACTTTCAACAACAAGGCAAGGCAAGGCTAGGCAATTTTATTTGTATAGCACACTTTCAACAGCAGGGCAATTCAAGGTGCTTTACATGATTTGGTGATTTAAAAGAAACACATAAAAGAAACACACATTATACATGATACACAATAAAGCAAGAGAAAAATAAAAAAAAGCAAGAGAGCATGAACACATTTCATACATATAACATCAAGCATTTACTCAAAGGCAATTCTAAACAGATGGGTTTTTAGTCTCGATTTAAAGCAGTTCAGAGTTTCAGCAGCTCTACACTCGTCAGGAAGTCTGTTCCAGATAAGGGGAGCATAGAAACTCAAAGCTGCTTCTCCATGTTTAGTTCTGAGTCTAGGGATGTTTAGTAGGCTAGAGTTGGAGGACCTGAGTGGTCTTGGTGGTTGGTACCATGACAACAGGTCTTCAAAATATTTTGGTGCTAAGCCATGTAATGATTTATAAACTAGTAAAAGTATTTTAAAGTCTATTCTCTGAGCTACAGGGAGCCAGTGTAAGGACTTTAGAACTGGGGTGATGTGCTCTACTTTCCTGGTTCTAGTGAGGACGCGAGCGGCAGCGTTCTGGATCAGCTGCAGCTGTCTGATTGACTTTTTAGGCAGACCTGTCAAGATGCTGTTGCAGTAATCAATCCGACTAAAGATAAACGCATGGATGAGTTTTTCTAGGTCGTGTTGCAAAATCAGTCCTTTAATCCTAGAAATGTTCTTCAGGTGATAGAACGCTGACCTTGTTATTGCCTTTATGTGAGGTAATTCAAGGTGCTTTACATGGCTAGGGGGTAAATAAAAATAGCAGTAAAACACAGACAAAGCATATAATATAAAAACAGCAATTAAGCAAGAAGCACACACAAAACATATGATACATGAAAACCTTACTCAAAGGCAGCTCTAAACAGATACGTTTTTAGTTGTGATTTAAAAGAACTCAGTGTTTCAGCAGCTTTTCAGTTGTCTGGAAGTTTGTTCTAGATTAGAGGAGCATAGAAACTGAAAGCTGCTTCTCCATGTTTGGTTCTAATTTTAGGGATGCTAAGTAGACTGGAATTAGAGGACTTGAGTGGTCTGGGGGGTTGGTATAGTGACAGCAAGTTTTCAACACAATTTGGTGCTAAGCTGTTAAATTATTTATAAACTAGTAAAAGTATTTTGAAGTCTATTCTTTGAGCTACAGGGAGCCAATGTAAGGACTTTAGAACTAGGGCGATGTGCTCTACTTTCCTGTTTCTAGCGAGGACACGAGCAGCAGCATTCTGGATCAGCTGCAGCTGTCTGATTGACTTTTTAGGCAGACCTGTGAGGACCCCACTGCAGTAATCAACCCGACTAAAGATAAACGCATGGATGAGTTTTTCGAGGTCCTGTTGATAGTGTGTCAAATACTTTTTTAGGTAAATTACTGTACATCCTGAAAAACTCACAGCTTCATTTGCTCTCCCAGCAACTATTCTATGCTCAATTTGGGATTGTGTGGGCTCACACACCCACAGCTGGTAGTCCCCTTTCTGTGGAAGCCTGGGGTATATGAGTATTTATTTTAAAGGGGTCTGTTGTCAATGTAATGACGTCGTGTCTTTTGCATGAAGCAAACATGGCCAGTCCTGCAACGAATTATCAGATGACCAGTCCACACTGATGCATAATAGGGGGATGTTATGGATAGACAACATAAAGAACCACTGCCCCATCCTAGATCCAAATATTCAGCCATTACAAAAATGAACTACCCCAATCTCGAAACGGTTGGGGAACTTTAATGTTCCACAACACCTATTGAGAAGTACCAAGTCCTTTATGCGCCCCGGAAGCCCTTTCCAAAACCCGGTAGAGTCCATTAGAAATCTGGTGTTTAGTTAAGGTATAAGTGCAACCTTAGCCTGGTATAAAGAGGGAGCAAACAGATTGTCATTGTGTAAACAGTTAGCTAAAGAACTCAAAATCTTTTGGTTAAGACGTGGCAATGAATGTCTGAATAAACAACCAGTTCAATATGTTCAGTGAAAAATGTGAAATATAACAAAATCGAATTTTCTTTCCTTCAAACAGATAAAAGAATTACCATTCACACTGTTTGCACATGATAAGCTTACATTTTGAGCTTGCATTTGTTGGTAAATGTAAAAGAAAATGTAAATAATCAGTGATCATAATTGCAGTATAGTTATAAATAAATGAAACCAAAGTGCAGTAACCCATAAAAAGGAGTTTTCGTCAGTTTCCTTCTGGTAAAAAGCTGTAATGAGGAAACCCATATATTTTATTACTAACCTGTCTATTAAACATACTTTTTTATCACTGTAGGTTGGTGTTAACTGAACCCGTAAAAGCTGTTCAACAAAAAAGTGCTGCAGCTTGTGTGAACAAGAAGAAAACTCACACAGACTGTTTGAACCAGATCTTTATCAGGCAAGCAATTTCCAAACCACAAATGTATTTTTCCTTTATAAATACTTTCTTCAGAAAGGGTTGAACAAATTTTTTTTTGAAATGTCCTTGATACAGATTTTAATTGGTTAGTGCTCAAAACTTCCAAATTTCCAATTATAATTTATGATTAAAGCTGTAGTAATTCTTTATTAAGTTCTGACAAATTAGAGTAAGACAGATTCTCTTCTTTTAAATAAAGTATTAATGACTCTTGACAAATTCCTTGGAGTAGGTTATACCTGTATACAGATCCTGGAAATTAAAAATATGTGAAATTATATTGCTTGACAAATTACTATGGTATGATATATTATTAATGTATTCCACAGAATTCTGATGTAAACTGAAAGTGGTGACGTAACATTAATAATTTAGACATCGACAACGTATGTACCACAAAAGGTTTAATTTGCAAAGGTCCCACCTTACCTTTTAGCACCATCAAGATAAGAATATATTTTCTGTGAAAAGGCGTTGGGGAAGGCACGTAAAACTTCACATTATATCATTTAAAAAAAAATTCCTGTCCGTGATGGTCATCGTCTTTGTCACAAATAACTCTACTATTATCTAAGAATTTTATGATAGTCTTATTTTTTACTTATTGTTGTGAAAATCTACTTTCCAAATTCGCCATAGCTTTAATACATTTTCTTCACACATTTAAAAAAAAAGTGTCCACTGTGTCTGTGAGTTTTCCTTTGTTCAGAAAACCAATTTACAAGACAAACTGTAGAAGGAGCAATTCTTTCAAAATTCAGTACTGGCAAGGTGTTTATGTTTTACCCTTTTATTGACCTAAACATCCTGCAAACACTGACAGTATATGTAGTTAAGCACAAAGTTATGTATATCCCTGGCAGATTTAGAATTTATTTTCATCTAACTAATAAAGTTGTTTCTAGTAGTAAATGAAACAAGCATCCCTTAAAAAAGCATAAAGCAATGTAAAAAGAGTACCTATAAAAAGCCAACAATTTTTTTGTTTTTGTTTTGATTTTATTAAAAAAGGCATGTCATTAATCTTCTATGCATTCTAAATGATCATTCAAAATGTTCTATTTCCAATACAATAATCAAACGTTTCTTTTAAGTGCTGACAAGCGTTTAGATTTAGAGTATAGATTGGTAAGCAACACAGCCAACCGGAGTATTGTTGCTGACAATGTTCTTTTAAATAATCTCAAACTGGTTTCCTGATAATGACAGTGAGTTGACTTTACTCCAATGGCCTCCACAGTGAGCAGATCTTAAAGTGAGTGAACCTTTGTGAAGTGGTTGAACAAGAGATTCATATCCTGGAGCATCATCTAAGTCATGTTTTCTCGTCTTAGAGGAATGTTTCTGAAACCTCATTAAATGTAAGCCCTGACGAAGACATTTTTGATAGTTAAAGGGCGGTTCAATCTGGTACTAGCAAAGGTTAGCTGATGAAGTGACCATGGTGTGTAAGGGAATTTGCCATAAGGTACAGTCATTGGTAGGAAGCTAAGGTTCAACTAAGGAACTTTGTATTTACAAATTCATTTGTTTGATAGTGCTCTTTCATCATTAGGATCTATAGTCATGTGAGAAAATTAGGACACCCAATTAAATAATCAGCTCTTTATTATGAACTGTTCACAAATCAATTTCCAATCATGATTTTATGTTTCACTGGAAAAGAAAGTGACATAATTGCAATGAAACAACAAAAATGAAAAAATTTTGAAGCATATAAAAAAGATATAAACAAAAAAGTTTATTTTAATGGAGAAAAAAGTTAGGACACCCTACCCCCTAATAATTAGTGTTGCCTCCTTAGGCTGATATAACTTCAGCGAGACGCCTTTTGTAGCCTTTTACCAGTCTCTGACATCGATCAGAAAGTTTACCCCACTCCTCAATGCAGAATTCTTTCAGCTGTGAGATGTTTGAGGGTTTTCTGGCATGTACAGCCCGTTTCAAGTCACCCCACAGCATCTCAATGGGATTAACATCAAGGCTTTGACTTGGCCATTCCAGGACTCTCCACTTCTTAGTTTTTGGCCAGTCCTTGGTGGGTTTACTGGTATGCTTTGGGTCATTATCATGTTGCAGTGTCCTGTTCCGCTTCAGCTTAAACTTTTAACAGATGGTTTCACATGTTCTTCAACCACCCTCTGATACACTGTAGAATTCATGATGGATTCTATGATGGTGAGCTGGCCAGGTCCTGCTGCAGCAAAGCATCCCCAAACTAGGATACTGCCACCTCCATGCTTCACAGTTGGTATGAGGTTATTTTCTTGGAATTTTCTTGGATTATGCCAGAAGTTGTAGTCTTTGTCTATGTTCGCTCTGGCAAACTTCAGTCTGGCCTTGATGTTTTTCTTAGAGCAAAGGTTTCCTCCTTGCACACCTCCCATGAAAGTCAAACTTGTGTAGTCTCTTTCTGATAGAGTCATGCACTTTCACATCAACAGTAGCCAGAGCCTGCTGCAGTTCCCGTGATGACATTTTAGGATTTTGGATGACCTCTTTGAGCATCTTGCGTCTGCTCTGGGGGTGAATTTGCTTGGACTGCCAGACCTGGCCATGGTGGCAGTTGTTTTGAATGTCCTCTTGTTAACAATTTCCCAGATGGTGGAATGGCTGATGTCAAATTCTTTTGAGATCTTTTCAATTCCCTTACCAGACTCATAAGCAGCTACGATCTTCTTTCTGAGGGCATCAGACAGCTCTTTAGATCTCACCGTGGCACTCACTTCAACACTTACAGTGGCTTGCAAAAGTATTCGGCCCCCTTGAACTTTTCCACATTTTGTAACATTACACAAGCATGAATCAATTTTATTGGAATTCCACGTGCAAGACCAATACAAAGTGGTGTACACGTGAAAAGTGGAACGAAAATCATACATGATTCCAAACATTTTTTACAAATAAATAACTGAAAAGTGGGGTGTGCGTAATTATTCAGCCCCCTAAATCAAAGCTTTGTAGAACCACCTTTTGCTGCAATTACAGCTGCCAGTCTTTTAGGGTATGTCTCTACCAGCTTTGCACATCTAAAGACTGAAATTCTTGCCCATTCTTCTTTGCAAAACAGGTCCAGCTCAGTCAGATTAGATGGACAGCGTTTGTGAACAGCAG
This sequence comes from Valencia hispanica, assembly GCA_963556495.2. Taxonomy (NCBI): domain Eukaryota; kingdom Metazoa; phylum Chordata; class Actinopteri; order Cyprinodontiformes; family Valenciidae; genus Valencia; species Valencia hispanica. Next base: position 29,753,820 of record OY747718.1, on the reverse strand, counting down.
TTTTCAGATCTTGCCACATATTCTCGATTGGATTTAGATCTGGACTTTGACTGGGCCATTCTAATACATGGATATGGTTTGTTTTAAACCATTCCATTGTTGCCCTGGCTTTATGTTTAGGGTCGTTGTCCTGCTGGAAGGTGAACCTCCGCCCCAGTCTCAAGTCTTTTGCAGACTCCAAGAGGTTTTCTTCCAAGATTGCCCTGTATTTGGCTCCATCCATCTTCCCATCAACTCTGACCAGCTTCCCTGTCCCTGCTGAAGAGAAGCAACCCCCAGAGCATGATGCTGCCACCACCATATTTGACAGTGGGGATGGTGTGTTCAGAGTGATGTGCAGTGTTAGTTTTCCGCCACACATAGCGTTTTGCATTTTGGCCAAAAAGTTCCATTTTGGTCTCATCTGACCAGAGCACCTTCTTCCACATGTTTGCTGTGTCCCCCACTTGGCTTGTGGCAAACTGCAAACGGGACTTCTTATGGTTTTCCTTTAACAATGGCTTTCTTCTTGCTACTCTTCCATAAAGGCCAACTTTGTTCAGTGCACGACTAATAGTTGTCCTATGGACAGATTCCCCAACCTGAGCTGTAGATCTCTGCAGCTCGTCCAGAGTCACCATGGGCCTCTTGGCTGCATTTCTGATCAGTGCTCTCCTTGTTCGGCCTGGGAGTTTAGGTGGACGGCCTTGTCTTGGTAGGTTTACAGTTGTGCCATAGTCCTTCCATTTCTGAATGATCGCTTGAACAGTGCTCCGTGGGATGTTCAAGGCTTGGGAAATCTTTTTGTAGCCTAAGCCTGCTTTAAATTTCTCAATAACTTTATCCCTGACCTGTCTGGTGTGTTCTTTGGACTTCATGGTGTTGTTGCTCCCAACATTCTCTTAGACAACCTCTTAGGCCGTCACAGGGCAGCTGTATTTGTACTGACATTAGATTACACACAGGTGCACTCTATTTAGTCATTAGCACTCATCAGACAATGTCTATGGGCAACTGACTGCACTCAGACCAAAGGGGGCTGAATAATTACGCACACCCCACTTTTCACTTATTTATTTGTAAAAAATGTTTGGAATCATGTATGATTTTTGTTCCACTTCTCACGTGTACACCACTTTGTATTGGTCTTTCACGTGGAATTCCCAAAAAATTGATTCATGTTTGTGGCTGTAATGTGACAGAATGTGGAAAAGTTCAGAGGGGGCCGAATATTTTTGCAAGCCACTGTAAACAATCAGGAGCACACCAAACTAAATTGGAGGTTTAAATAGGGCAAGGCGCTTTTAAAAAGCTGGTTAACGATGTACTGATCATGTTCACCTGACTTGATACACCTGTGTATGATTTTCCACCATTTTAAGTGGGATAATATGTTGGGATGTCCTAATCTATTGCTTACCAGAAATTCAATTCAATTCAGTTTATTTATATAGCGCCAATTCACAACAGATGTCATCTCAAGGCACTTAACAAGAAATCATTTCAATACATTTATACAAACATTCCAATCAGTTAAAAAGTTTCCTATTTAAGGAATCCCAGCAGATTGCGTCAGTCATTGGCGTGAGGTTGGGCAGACTTTCCAACCACAGCAATCCTTCAGCAATCCCTCATACTGAGCAAGCAAATTCCATTCTTTTTAAATTACATGTCACATAGAGTTTTAAAAAGGCTTTCCTTATTTTTTAGTAGTGTAGTTATATTATTTGGATCCCTCAGTATCATCAAAATTGATATTAAATATCCATATGGCCAAATATATTTCAAAATATACAGGTTTTCATAGCGTTCCTAATTTTCTCACATGACTATAAAAATGGACTTTTTGAACATTTATAGTGAACTCCTATGCACTCTTACTTAATACCTTCCCCAATAAATGATCTATTCATACTGGATTGTAAGCCTTGAGAAGAATACTGGTGTTTCTGTCTCTGAGCTAGAGACAGCCACAGAACAGAGTGAAACACAATTGTTCCTGAATTTTCTGCCAAATATGCAATATTCCACACTCGCTGCTCGCACACAAAAGACGAGCTTCAGAGTTGCCTCTGTGATGCATGATATGAAAGGAAGGAAGCCGCTACGTAGATAAGTGCTATAGTCAGAATAATGTTACCAAAAGGAAGAAGGATATGTGTATATTGTTGAAGCAGCGGTTTTCTTGTGATATTTACATGTCTTTTATGAAATGCAGCTATTGTTTACAGTTGTGAAAAGTCAAAGATAAACTAATTCCTCATCTTTGGAAGCCTATTTCCTCTCGTCTTGTGTTTATTCTAAATGTAGCAAGTAGAGAAACTGGGGAGGGGTGAAAAATGAGACGGTCTGAGTTAAATACCACAGGCGTGGTTCGTAATTCTTTCCGTATGCACTCCAGGGTCTTTCTGCCTTCAACTATCTTTTCTTTTCTTATTGAAGCTACAAATTGACCTTGCACATGCTTAAAATATACACCAGCAGGTTTTGTTTTAAGGTAAAAAGAGGGATACTTGAACATGGCGACAATCAGCACCAATATCGAGGAGAACTTGAAGGAAAAAGTGGATGATCAGCCACCAAACACACCACTGCTACAAGATGTGTTGTGTGATTCCTGCATGGATACTCCCAGCAGAGCGTTCAAGTCCTGTCTGACTTGTCTGGTCTCCTACTGCAACACCCACCTCAGACCCCACTTGGAAAATGCTAAATTTCAAAACCATCGTTTGGTGGATGCACTCCATGACATCGACCGTCAGACTTGTGAGATTCATTAACTTCCCCTCAAGAGCTTCTGCTTTTTGGATGGATGCTGTGTCTGCGGGGACTGTGAGGGTCAGGAGCACGAAGGGCACAAGACATTCTCTTTGGAGGAGGCTCGAGTACACATTGAGGTCTTTTAAGAATATTTTAAAAATACAATTATCCGTTTGTACTGGTTTTTAATCTGCTCCTGTCTACACAACCTGTGCAACGTGTTGCTGTCCTCTTTGACTCACTCGTTTGTAGACTGAACTTCTGCAGAAACACAAGAAGATCAGTCAGAATGTCTCTGACATAGAGGAAGTGATTGGAAAACTGCAGAGCAACAGTGATTTCATCAAGGTAACCTTATGATTGTAAAAAAAGTTAAGACAATATATTATATTTTAAATATACTGAACTAATTGTATTATTATTGTTTCTCCTGTCCTCAGTCTTCAGTGCAGGAGGTTTGTGTTGCTGTTAAACAGCAGTTCACTAAACTACAGAAGACTGTGGAGGAGGCCAGAAAAAGGGTGGAGAAGCTTCTGTAAGGAGAGCAGGTGCAAGCTCGAAGACAAGCAGAGGGCATCCAGACACATCTGGAGCAGAGGAGGGCGGAACTGATGAAAACTGCAGACAAGATGAACAAACTGTCCAAGAGCAAGTCTGACGTTGATTTCCTAAAGGTACAGTTTTCCTTAGGAAAGTACACATCTGTTTTAAAATGTTACACTTATGTGATAAAAAACAAAACCATGAAAAAAAATATTTTAAAGCTTTTCTGTATTTAATATGACGTATACCCTGTATATTTTAACTGATAAACAACAAATGTATCAGAGGTTAAATGCAAAAAACAACAAAAAATAAATAAATAAAAAGAGGAAATTAACAATCGCGGGACCCATGCACCATCAAGTCAATGCCACCTCAACGCATCCACTGAGCCTGATGATGAAATTTTTCTGATATCATTGCAAGGCATTCGGGTGATTCAAAACCATTACGGCGGTCCTTTCCGCTGACGTTCCTCTATCTGATACTTCTAACGATTTATGTTCCCGTTTTCTGGACTATTTTGTCGGGAAGATTGCAAATATCCGGGCTCAAATTTTGCCTGCCCCTGATCATCTGCCGGCATTGTCAGCTCCACCGCACTCTTTTATTCATTGTTGAACTTATTTCCACCTCTTTTCTCTTCTATCTGGTGGCCAGGCTGCAGCCTTCGGGCTCCCCGAATGACCCTGTTCTTGCTCACCTGCTAAAAGAAGTTCTAAAAAAACCTAGCCTTGACCCGGCTGTTCTTGGTCATTATCGCCCTATCTCCTTGCCCCCGTTTTTGGGTAAACTGCTGGAGAAGGTGGTTCTTACTCAAATCCTAGATTACCTAGATGCTTTTAAAGTTCTGTCCTTTTCACAGTACTGAGACCGCTCTTCTCCGTGTTTTTAACAATATTTTACTGGCAACCGACTCTGGTTCTCATGTTCTTCTGGTGGTGCTAGATCTTTCTGCAGCCTTTGACACCGTGGACCATGAGATTCTGCTGACCCGTTTACACCTTTTGGTAGGCATACAGGGAACTGCTCTTGAGTGGTTTAAATCCTACTTCAACAATAAAAGTTTCATTGTCAGGTTGGGAGAGTTTGTTTCTGAGGTGTCGGCTCTGCGCTGTGGTGTTCCTCAGGGGGCTATCCTTGGTCCTCTCCTTTTTAACTTGTATATTTTGCCCTTAGCTGCTATTTTTCGACGGCACTCTGTTCATTATCACTTGTATGCCTACGACTGTCAGCTCTACCTTTCGCTAAAATTCCTGGACCCGGTGCAACCTCTTATTGATTGTCTGGAAGATGTTAAGCCCTGGCTATCTGTTAACTTTCTTCATTTAAATGAGTCAAAGTTGGAGGCGATTCTTTTTACCCCTAGTACGTCCTCGATTCCAAAACCTATTCTCCCACCTTGTCTCACGCCCTGTTGAAATCCACCGTTTCAAATCTCGGGGTAAACATGGACCCTTTATTACAGATGGATGCACACATAAACCAGATTGTAAGGTCCTGTTTCTTCCAGCTTCGTCGGTTGTTCAAACTCAAGCCGTTTGTGAGGAAGCAGGACTTACACTCTGTGGTACATGCTTTTGTGACCTCTCGTCTGGACTACGCAAATTCAATTTTATTTGGGGTATCAGGTTATTCTATTAGGCGCCTCCAGCTTGTACAGAATGCCGCTGCTCGCTTTCTGACAGGGACAGCCAGGAGAGAACACATTACCCCTGTGTTGGCTCGGCTTCATTGGCTTCCGATTCGCTATCGTATTCAATACAAAATTATTTTACTAGTCTACAAATCTCTTCATGCGCTTGCCCCGCAATATTTGTCTGATTTGCTTTCCCCCTATGTCCCAGGGCGAACTCTTAGATCGGCGGACCATCATCTGCTATCGGTCCCATTCGCCCGGTCTAGAGCTTGAGCCGAGCGGGCCTATTCGGTCGGTTCTCCGAAACTGTGGAACAATCGGCCCCTTACGCTCAGATTGACACCCTCTCTTTCCTCTTTTAAATCTTTATTAAAAACATATTTTTATTCTATAGCTTTCAGTCCAGTATAGCCTGTCTGTTTTTTTGTATTTGTATTTGTTTTCGTTTAAGTTTTTTTTTTTTTTTTTACCTTGTTTTATCTCTGTTTTTAAATTAGTTTTAGCTTTAGTCTCGTTTCGGTCCGGCTTGTTTTACTGTCTTATTGTTTTATTATCTTATTTTAAATTTGGTTTTATCTGTGTGAATCTTTATCTACTGGTTCTATTTTGTAGAGCACTTTGGTCGGCTTGATGCCGTTTGTAAATGTGCTTTATAAATAAATTGGTATGGTATGGTAAAATCTGCCTGACAAAGTGTTCAAAAGGCACACAATGGCAGCTTTTGACCAAAATGGCAGACTACCAGTGGGGTGTGGACCTAGTGTTTAGAGTTTTGTAGTGGTTTTTAAAAACCGAAAATATGAACTGAATTTAACGATCCTAGTTGAAAGCATTCCTTGTGGCTGATTGTCTAAATGTTTCTAATAAACAATACCTTTAAAGAATTTCACAAGGCTTTATACTCACTGAAGATAAACCCATCAGATAACGAAATTGAACAATTTCTGGATAAAATAACACTTCCTAAATTATCGGATAGTCAAGCAATGGCCATGTATTCACCACTAACAGCAGCTAAACTCCAGGAGGCCCTCCAAAGCATGCCTAGTAAAAAGGCTCCAGGCCCAGATGGAGTTCCAGCAGAGTTCTATAAGGAATATTCTTGCACCAACATTTCACAGAATGCAGGAAACCAAGGACCAAACTGGTTTAAAAAAAGGGAGACATTCATCCACAAATTCATGTAGATTAATAGATTTAATACAATATTCTTACTGTAAAAACATTGAAACTAATATATAATCTTTGTATGCAGAAAAAGCATTTGATAGAGTTAACTTGAAAATCTTATTTGCAACCTTACATAAATTTGGCTTTGGAATTTGTTTTATAAAGTGGTTGAAAATATTATTCAGTTCACGAACAGCACAGCAATCAGGCAAACTAACAATAGTAAAGGTATAAAATGCAATAACTTAGAACATAAAATGAGTCTTTATGCAGATGATGTTTTACTTTTTCTCCAGCATTCACAAACCTCTCTCTCTCATGTAATCAGGTTGATAAACTCTTCAGATTATTCTATAAACTGTGTAAAATCTACCGTTCTTCCAATCAGTTTTTTTTTCAGAATCACATTAATACACAACAGCAGTCAGGGTATATTAAGTACTGTATTTAGGTATCAATGTCTCACCAAGACTGGCAGATTTAACAAAGCTAAACAACATCCCACTTTTAAAAAAGTGGAAGATGAACTTATGGAAAGGGTTGCATCAATAAAAATGATTGTTTTGAACATCAATAAAAATTATTGTTTTGAACAGAATCAATTACTTATTCCAAATGATCCCAAGCAAACCATCACTTGATTGGTTTAGATCTATGGACTCTTCTGTCTCTAAATTTCTTTGGAAAGATAAACCCCCCCGTATTGGACAAAAAAGATTATTACACTACAGAAGACCAAAGATAAAGGAGGTCTAGATCTACTGAACGTCCATCATTATTTCTTAGCCAACAGGATCCAATACATCTCAAGATGGTTAAAACATAGCTACCTAGATGAGTCCTGGATAGACGTAGAACAGACATTATGCAATAAGATAAAAATGTCATACCTACTATTCATTAGCTCAAATATAAAACGACACAAATGCTTTATAAGCATCAATATCAGCTCCTCTCTGACAGCATGGTGGGAGTTTCTAAAAATGACACAGTCCTCATTAATCCCATGCAGACATACACTCATCTGGAATAACCCTGACATCCAGCAAAAAGAATCTATGGTAGATTTTCCAGACTGGAGGTGTAAAGGAATTGAATACCTGGAACATATATTTGAAGGAACAGACTTTATCACATTTAATACATTAATTACACAATATGGTATTTACAAAAATACATTTTTTAAATATCAACAAATTAAATCTATTATAAAAGCTAAATTTAGGCTCAATACAGTTGAGTTACAAATGCCATCAATAGTTTTAGATTTTTTAAATCTGAACTTCCACAAATTGCTGTCTAAAACATACAGGACATTATCTACATTAGATGAATCAATAGCCCTTCCTATTTCAAAATGGGAGGTGGATCTTATCAGTCAGCTTGGACCAAAACGTCTGGTCTCAGAAATGTTTAAGAACCTTTAAAATGACTAAAAATCCCAATTTATCATTTATTGAATACAAAATCCTTCATAGAGTACACTATACAGGTCAATGAATGTTCAGTCGTCTAATACCTGCTTACAATGCACACGCAATATATTGGCTTATTATATCCACACGCTTTGGTTCTGTCCACCTGTTCAGAGTTTTTGGTGCCAGATATGTGAGGATTTATCAGTGTCTGAAATGTAATATTCCACCTTCTCCCTCAGTTTGCTTGCTGGGAAATTTAGATGGTGTCTCCATGAACACAAATTTAGTTCTAATGGTTTACATTGCCTTATGCATCGCTAAGAAAACTATTCTCCTGAACTGGAAAAATTAAAATGCTATTAATATTAATCAGTATCAAGATCTCCTGATGGACCACATTGGTCTTGAGACAGCCTCAGCCTCTACATCTGATCAATCTGTCTGGGCTCCTTTGATCGGCTCCATCACCTAGTGGAGGTGGGGGGCCTTTGGTGTGGTCGTATGGGACATTGTTGCTGATGTGGGGGTTATTAGGGTTGGGGGCGCCTGGGGGAGGTCTTTGGAGATGGGATCACTAGGTGGATCGAGCGCTGGGTGCCGTGATCCCCACCTGGGGTGGGGCTTTGGTGGCTACAGGAGGTAACTCCTGGTGGGTGCCTTCGGGGGGTTGCACTGGCGGACATAGGTTACTAGCCTGGTAGACGTGCTGCTCCTGGGTGGGTCTAGGATGGGCTTGGGTGCTTGGGGTTCTGGGGCACCGTGCCCCCGGGCTGTAGTCCTGGCTGGGGGTCGGCCGGTGTAGGTGGCTCTGTTGCCGATGCTGGTGTGTGGGGGTCATGTTCTGCCGGTGGCCGACATGTGCTGCCGATATATATATATATATATATTATATTTACATCGTTCATCGACCAAACCTCGATGAAGCAATGGATTTCCTATCGACTCCACGTTTGACAAGCGATTCATTGTTGGCACTAATGCTAACAAGTTACAGCACAGAAACAGTGCCTCCCACAGTGCAAAGCGCAGCACACTATGAATGCCTACATAGAACAAAAAGGGCTTTTATCAGGAAGTTGGACTGAACCGAAACTGGTACGTATTCACACCTTAAGTGAACCACACCAGAGTCTGTTTGGAAGCGGATTAAGACGACCTCAACATGTGGGTCTCTGTCCGGTTCGTTAGTCCGGACCAAATCTCACTCGTCCATATTCACACCAGCTCAAATTAACCGTACTAGCAAACAAACTGTACTTGAGTTCGTTTTAATCGAACCAAATGCTTCAGCTGTGAAAGCACCCTTAGGGTGTATTCAGACCAGAAAAGTCCTTTGGTCTGCTTGTTTGGTCCGGACCAAAAGCGGACAAAAAAATTTCCGTTTGGTGCGGTTCGCATTCACACTGTATATTTTGCAAGTGAACTATATTTTGTAGACACATCCACGCATGTGACGCGACAAAAAGGCACATGAATCCTGGAGTTGGTTCGGATTCACACCTGAAGCGAACCGCACCAGAGTCCATTTGAAAGTGGACCAAGACCACCTTAAAAAGTGGGTCTCGGTCTGGTTCTCTGATCCGCACCAGGATTCGTTTGTGTGTATTCAGACCTGCATAAAAGGTCCGGACCAGCGTTCGAAATGAACCCTTGTCCGTTTAAAGTGGACCAAACAGTGCAGGTCTGAATACACCCATAATTTCATCAGAACATAACACATATTCTTACAAGCTTTTAGAAGATTATGTAATCTTTTTTCCTGAGCAACTACAGTTCAGTAAAAGTCTTAGGTTTAGTTCAGACATTAAAGAATACAGGAGACTTTTGTCAGATGTAGAACGCGACAAGCGTCTCAGAATTTTATAATGTCCTACTGAACTACTGAAGATGTCCTACTGAAATACTGAAGATTTTTCCTTTGTATCGTGGTAGACCGCCAATCTTTGTATAATGAGATCCTTATCAAGTATTGTTAAAGAATGTGAGTGAGCAAATACCAAAAAAGACCAACTAATACAATGGAATTTAATTTTCTATTATTCAGATTAATCAATGTGATTGCTGATGAAGACCCAAGAAAGCAATATTTGAAATTAGATTAAAAGGGGGCATAAAACATGGTATTTGTCCAGGATTTTGTATTTTCTTCATTTTTATGACTCTTGTTTTTTGTTGAATTTTTACACACAATGTGGAAAAGGTTTGGAAATCATTTTTTATAATCAATTTCTTTTACATCACAAAACCCTGGAAATGTAATAATTATGTGAACAGATTTTTTTTATTTTGTTGTTTAGTGCTGTAAATAACTAGATGACCTTCTTTGGAGTACATCAGGCCGTGAAGGACCACAACGGCTAGAGTGGGGCAGACAGAAAGCACTAGAAGTGCTTTGCAGAAATGGACGTCATTTATGGTGAAAGGCCAGCGAGTAATAGGAGAGACAGTGGGCTAGATACCGGTTCCAGCATCGGCATCTGCAATGTTGGAAAACGGTGAGGGATGACAATTTTTTTCCTGGAACATTTGCTGTGCTGAGCCCGCCCATGTCTTCGCATAGTGCTGTGTTCCTGAGATGGCAATTGAAACACAACCAGGCCGTTCTGGGCCGAGCTAAGCCAACCCGGCCCAGGCTGAGCCGACCCTAGTGAAAAACATGTCACCGCCAGTACAAGACTGGACCTCAGAACAAAGTCTCTATCTAAGAATGAAATGGGACCCAACCAAGACAATAGTACCAGGCCGATCTTTAAAACTTCGATAGCCTTAAATGTTTGTTTTGCATTTGTGTTATTGTTTGTTGAATTTTTTTGTAAAACCCCTGCACCCTGGACATTTCACCAATTCATCTCAACCGATTTGAGTTTAATAACATATGAGATTGGTTGATTCATGTGCATTAAGGTATTTAACTGCTAGTATGATCATTAATTTTATGGAAAAAATTATTTAATTTTATATTTTATTTTTATACAGGTGTAACATATGTGGCAGTGTAAATTAATTTAGTATTGAATACAGTGACCTTTAGTAGCTGTTTTATCCTCTTTCAGCTTCACTGGTAGTGCAGAGCTGGGAAAAACAAGCTTGCTACAAACAGGGCTGAACTGAGGAAGGAAGATTACAGACTCTAGTGTCTGTTTGGTGTCAAAGGTTTTATGTAGTTTGGAATTTGACCAAGATGTTCTCTGAGAAAGGGTTTATTTTGAATACAGGCCTGTTGATGGTGTACTTAAAGGTTTTCTGTGACTTCATAGTAAAATAAATGAGTTCCAGTTCAGAGAAAAGAAACTGCATGGTTTTTTTTTCTTGTTTGTTTTTTAACATCATGACCCTGATCCATTACACTAATACTGTGTTCACATTTTAGGATTACAAAGAGTGGAACAAAGGATTTACAGACGTATGCATTCCCGCTGTGCACATCAGCCGAATGGACCAACTGATGTTACTCAGGAGTTGTGTGACCTGATTATGGAACCATACAGTCAAAAAATTAGCATGATCTCCAAAAATGGTGAGGTAGTTTTTGTGATACTCGATCTTCTGGACTGCTGGAAAGGAAGCTATGAATCTCCAAATAAGCAGTGAAGTTCTGACCTGTGTTTAACTAAAAATGACTCAACATATTTTTTTTTTAAGTAGCAGAGGTGTGCAAAATCTCTGTGATGTTTGTTATTTAAACCATGCAATTTCTAGTCAATTGCTTTAAATATCTTTAGAGCATGTTAAAGACACGCAAAAAACCTTAAAAAAATATTTTATTGGAGTACCATAATATCACACTGAATTTTTTTAAAGGTTATTTGTTTAATTTGAGTACATTTGTTAATTGGGGAAAAATAAGAATTTAAGAAATTGCTTTACAAGGATCTCATGGCCTTTGGAGGAGAAACAAGCACACAGCATCACACATCTTCCACCATGATGTGCTTTTCTGTATTTTAATATTTTTTACTTCAAACCCGCCTGGAACATTTAATGCAGAAAAGCTATATTTTAAGCTATGTCTTTGGACAGTTTTTTTTTTTTTTTACCTTACTCTCCCTCACTGTTAAGTAAGGCAAATCTAATCTAGGTCCTTGTCCAGCATATTGGCAGTAGCCAAAGCAATGGGGTTCTCTCTGTATATCATGACATGTTTAATCCCCAGGGAACCGGAAAGTTATTACTTTCAGAAGTATCCAAAAAGTGTAATCAACCAAAACATTTAAGTTTAAATCAATTAAGGGCTTATTTATATAGATTTTAAATTAACTTTAAGAGGTACCAATAATTGTGCTACCAGGAATTTTTCTCCTCTGAATACATATTATTGAAATAAAGGTTTGATTTTGAGTGGTTGGTGTTGTATGCGATTATGCTATTGCAGTGAAAGATTAATTTATTTTACGTTTTTTTTACACTTATTTAGTAGGAGTGCCAGTAAATGTAGTAAAATTGAACAATCTATAATTAATCCTTCTGTCAAATGATAAAGCAGGTGGTAAACACACAATTGCAGAATCCCAGCCATCTTCTCTCCCTGATTCTGAGACCCAGGAAGACTTTTTGACATATGAACACTTTTAAACACTTTATACCTTCTCTTTTTGTCTGTAAAACAGAAACAGCTATAAACAGCTATAAAACAAAACAGTTTCCCTTAAAACTACATTTTCTGTTTTAGACCAAACGACGTTGACGTTTGACCCTGACACCACACATAATTTCTTACGTCTAACGGTAAACAACAGAAAGTTAACCAACACCAGCCCCTGGCAGCACAGCTATCCGGACCACCCCAATCGCTTTGAATACTGGCGTCAGGCTATGACTTTAGAGAGCCTCTACTTGGGGAGACATTACATTGAAGTAGAGCTAAGTGGGGAGGGCGCACACGTCAGGGTCTACAGGAGCATAGATCGTAAGGGAGAGGAAAGCAGCAGCTGCATCACCGGGAATGATTTTTCTTGGTGCGTTGGAAGAAACAGCAGAGGCTTCTCTGTCTGGCACGCTGGGGAAGAGACACCTCTGGAAGTCTCTGATGTCACCAGGGTTGGCATATATGTTGACTTTCAACGAGGCACTGTGTCTTTCTACAACACAATTGGGCCTATGATGCTGCTCCACATGTACATCACTGACTTTATAGAGCCCCTATATGTAACAGCCTGGCTGTCAAAGAAAGACAATGTTGTGACTCTGGTTAATGCAAAATAATGGCAAAAAATTTTCTGCTGAGTTGTAAATGTTCATGGCGGTTTCATAACGTGGCCAAAAATGTCATATATAAATAGGAGATATTTTGCACGCATGTCAATGAAGGTGAAATTTACTACCATCTAGTGGTAGCTGTGCAACATACTGTAAACAGAAGAATCATCTGCATCAGACGGTGTTTCGAATCGTCTGCACCTTTATGGCTGTTTTACAACCACTGAATGTAATGTGAATGAGGGAGAGCGAACTACAATAATTCACACTGTCACTTTTTCTCTTTATTTGCCTTGCAGGTTTATTTGGTCATTAAACTATTTATTTTCAAACACCATTATTCAATCAATTTGATATTTACTTAGCTGTTATAAATCTAATTTCATCCTGTATTTTTTTATGCATGTTGACATTTAATCAAGAAACTGTGCGTGAAAAATCAACTTTAAACTGTAAAATCTGTTTCATTCTCATCATAAACTGGATTTACAAAGTGCACACCTGTCTGAGTCATGGATATGGAATCAGTGCTATATACACCAGGAATGTCACTCAGCATGTCAGGCTTGTCAAATATTGGATTGTCAAATCCGCGGTCAGCGACCCCGTTACAGTCACCGACGGTATTTGTCCTGAAGCGGCTCAGAGATGGCATTGAAGGCATTGAAGGCATCGGAGGCACCTGTACAAATCCCTTACGGATTAGCACAACCACAATCACAATAAGTATAAATACGAGTAAGACACCAAACACGGCTCCAACCACTGTGCCTGCATTGCTTCCAGGCTCACTAGCAGTCTGAATGTCCGCTCCTGTTATCCCCAGTTTGGAGCCATGAGATTTAACATCCTTGATCATGTCCTGGGCCAAAGCCTCTGATAGTTTCCCTGTTTCACCATCCAGGATAACCACCTGGATCTCAGGTGATGATCCGAAAGGGATTATTCCCATTAACCGCTGTGGCTTTGAGACTTTAGACATGCCCAGCTGAATGGACTCATATTGAGGCAGTGAAAGGAAAAGGTGACGGATACGTTCCCTGTAATTTTGCAGGTTGAAGCTTTCTGTGTAGTAGATGGCAACAATGGCACCGCACACCTTGCAGCAGTGTCCGATAGGAAGCAGAGGCTTTTTACAGCTCAATGAGCCACAGGTTACTGCACTGCAGATGCGTTCATGGTTGAAGGAGTTCCCACAGTCACAGCCAGTAGAATCCCCACAACCTGGGTTTCCAACAGTGACGGCTGATGACCCATGAAACTGTAGCTGGCCTGAACGTGAGCTGAGATACTCGGAGAACTCAGATCTGCTATCAAATACCCTTCCAAGCACAGACACGGATTTGACGGGAACGGTGGTCTGGCTGGAACTGGTGTCCACACGGAAGGAGGTGAGGGCTTTGAATAAGACATCATCCTGCTGACAAGGGACACTTTCCTCATGCACTGAGAAGAGGAAATGTCCATCCTGCAGGTCATTCAGAGTTGCTGCTGCCTGCCACAGAGATGGATTAAACCAATGCAGAGAGTCAGAGTCTTTGAACTTGGTCCTCACTCCTGCTCCACAACCAGGGTCCTGTCCGCTGATCACATAAAAGCCAGCTCCTGAATTCAGAATTATCTCTCCATTCATTGGTAGCAACATCTCCTGCATGGCATGAGTGGTCTCCACAAACACAGACACTTTCCTCTGAGATGAAAACTGAACTATGTCGTTGCCGCATGGAACATCTCCTTTATCCCAGTTGGTCTTGTTCTCATAGTTGGTATCAGGAATCCACTGCTTGTATATGGCATTTGTTGCCCCAACAAGAAAGAAGATGAGAAGCACTTGTGGCATTTTCAGCATCTTGAGCGTTTGTTCCAGGGAAAGGAAAACATGTGAGACCTTTGATTCCAACCTTGTGACAATCATGAGAGCAGCACTGCTTATTGCTAAGGTTCATGAGCTCCTCCTGCTCTTGAGCAGGTGACTTGTAAATATTTAAACCCTCTGCCTTTACACTCCTGCATTATGAAGACAAGTCAAAGCTATTTTCACCCTTAGATTTCTATGACAAAAAAACCCCTACTTTTAGCAGGTTGAAATAACAGGAAACACTTAACAGAGTAAGTTAGGTTTTTATGTTGAGCAAATTTCTTATTATTTTTGTCATTCTATTGAGCTAAATCAGGGCCATAATGTGTGTTTTTGAAAGAAAAATTTGTAAGCTGAAAACAAAAGTCAAGTTTTTATTGTGAACTTTGAAAAACAACAAAAATTGATTCAAATTAAAATGAAATGTATTGAGTGTTTATATTAATTGAAATTTCAATGATATTTTTATTTTGTATTTTTCTGAATAAACTATAATTCAAAATTTTCAGTATTATTTTTTTTTCAAGTTTGAGAATTTGTTTCCCTCCAGTTTCAGATTATATTTATTCAGATTCAGACCTTTCTAATTAAGGTCATAAAAGTTCACTACAGTTTCAGATTTTTCTTCCAGCTTCAGATCCTTTTTCTACACTCTCAGATTCCTGTTTTTCAGATTCAAATTTTTGGCACTGATGTGGCGTGGTAGGGGAGGGCTACACAAAGAAGGGAGTGGAATCATGAGTGGCAGCAGAGCACCACTCTGTCCAGGGAAAAATAATAGTTTTCAGCCTTAGTTAGATGAAAGTATATTTCTTAATTTGGGGTTTATGTTTGAACAGTTTAATAAATCATCAGTTGCTGAAGATCATTTGCATTTATGCAAAAAAAACATGACCTTTCATGGATAACTAAACTGGAAAATCAGACATTTGATCAAAATTTTAAGGAAACTGGAAACTAATGCCGTGTCGCCGTCAAAAAACGCTCACAAAGTGACTAGTTTGAAGCCTATACGTTTTTAAGCCTGAGCAAAAAAAGAGCGCGAGGGTGGGACTTCCTCTGTTGCCGGATGTTTTAAACAATGGTGGATCATATCGAGAGAGTGGCTGGGATTTATTTGCTACATAAAGCTAGACAATGTCGGGCGCATCAGCGCCGTTTGTGGATATACCTCATTTTTGAGAGACGTTCTGAGTTTGGAGAGTTTAACCATTTGCTCCAGGAGCTGCGTATGGATCGATTTCAGTCCTACTTTAAATGTGTAGTGACGTCACTACAGTGAGACGCTCTGATTGGTTGATGCTCAGGGGACGATGCCGAAAGTTCAGCTAGCTCATCATCTGCGTTGCTGGCTTTTGCCGCTTTGAAGCGTGGAAAGCAGCAAAAGTTTCAAAAATCGCTGCGGCCAAAGCACACAAAGCACCGCTGAGACTCTAATGGCCTCAACCATAGACTTAACATGTAATCTTGCCGTTCTGGGCGTTGACGTTTTGGACAGTGTGAACGCACCTTAGTTCCTCAGAGAAACTACTTTAACTCTATGACCAATTTGCACATCAGCAAACACAAACCTTTAAGTCGCCATACCTTTCAAAAATGTACAAACTTCTTGTACTTTTCCTCACTTTGTCACTACAAACATCAATATATTTATTTAGATTTGTATGCAACTGGGAGGGCATTGTGTGGTGTAGTGGTTAGTGTGTGTGCCCCATGTGCAGAGGCTTCGGCCCTTGATGCAGTTGTCCTGAGTTCGAGTCCCATCCTCATGGAACTTTGGCGCATGTCATCCCCCACTTCTCTCCCCTTTCTACGCTATCCACTTTCAAATAAAGGCCACTACGGCCACAAAAAATTTTTTTATTTTTTTTTTAATTGTATGCAACTGAACAACAAAAAAGTAGTGCATGATTTAGAAGTTTAAAAAAAAAGGTTTTTATTATTTTATCTAAAAAGTGTGGGGTGCATTTGTTGCACTGGTTGTATCGGTAGGGCAGTGTTCTGCAGGAAGTGAACATTCTCTCCCATTCTCAATACTTTTGTAGCTTCCACCAGGTTTTCACAGGTCCTTCCTCCCTGCAGCTGTTAGACTTTACAACCAGAACTGCTCCCAAAAAACTCAATAATGTTTACACTCCTGCTGTAATTTGCACTGTTTAACTGACTTAATTAACATTTCTGCTGCTGTTATTTCCACATCTGGTTTTCACAGTTTATATTCTGTTAACTTCTTGTAAATAATACATTAACTTTTTAATGCTAAAGATGCACATTCTTTAATCATTTTCTGTTTCTAAATTTTCTTACTCAGTTGCACATTCAAATCTGAGTACACCACTTTATTTTTAATAACTGCACAGTACTTTGGTTTTGTAATTCCGTCCTTAATTTACATATATTATTCTGAATCCTGTTTTTTTTATGCCTTTCTATTTTTCTTGTGTGAATCTAAATGCTTCTGTTACCTGTCACTTTGCTGCTGTTACAGCTGAATTTCCACTTTGTGGGACAATAAATGATTATTTTATTCTATTATTTTATTTTAAGGGTTCCACATTTAGCTCCATTCATCTTAAAATTAGCTTGGCTATCTTCCCCATCCCTGCCGAGCAAAAACAGCTCTACAGCATGTTACTGCCAGTACCTTAATGAGGATTGTATGTGCAGGGTCATCTGCGGTGTTTTCCACCACACAGAGTGTTAAAGACCTGAAAGTTCAGTTTGGTTTCATCTGACCATATATGTTTCCCTGTATGGCAGTTGGTTTGCATGCTTCTCTGAATAAAATTATCTTTGTCTTGGCTATTTATTTAGGTGTAAGTCTATGTCTTGGTAGGTCTGTAGTTGTGGCTTACCTTTTCCATTTGCA